>CM051005.1:5166270-5183770 GCA_027704905.1 Muraenolepis orangiensis | reverse complement strand
AACATATTTCCGTCCACATTGTAGACTTGTCGGCACGCATACTCATGAATCGAGGTTTAGCTAAGACATTGTGTCCCATTTTATCATTAGGGGATGAAGTGTGCTGTGATCATCCAATCACTCCTAGTCCACCTGGTCCAAAGGGTGAGAGTGGTTCCCCAGGTAAGGGAATCAGTTGTTTTCAATCTATTCTCTCACAGGAATATTTCAGAGAGGGGATTTGGTATAGCATATTGGACAGTATGGGCACTTTGAGTGTCGGATTGTTCTGCAGTCTGCTTCTAACTTCTCTCGCTAGGCTTCCCTGGTGAAGACGGAGACGACGGCTTCCCCGGGACTCCTGGCTTCCATGGGGCTAAAGGTGTGAGAGGAGACCCCGGGGGAACCGGAGGCACCGGCCTGCAAGGTCAGCACTTTTCACTTTTTGTCCATACTTAGGGTTTGACCCAACGAATACGTCACTGTCACGTGTTCTGAGCCTTCATGGTGGCCGGTGTGGTGCGTGTTTCAGGGCCGAGAGGTTATGACGGAGACCCAGGTGACCCGGGGCACAAGGGACAGGCTCTGGATGGACCTCCGGGCCCCTCTGGGCATCCCGGAGGTCCAGGGAGGAAAGGTGCCCATGGGGACTTCCGCAGCTCCAGGCCCGGTGGGCCCGGACGCCCCGGCCATCCAGGAACCCCCGGGAGGAAGGGGCCTCTTGGGGAAACAGGGGTCCCTGGGTTAACAGGTGATCCTCTTCAAAGCATTGCCCGTGTGCCTTTTTGCAGGGATGCACTTCAAACGTTTAGCCTTTGTATATTTATATGTATATATTTGTTGGTATTTTCACCGGCTAATACGTGAGTATTAAAACAGAGTATACTGCCTTGGTTTGGGTTTATGATGGAAGAGCAAGGTTGGCTATATGTTTCGTACACACTTAGTTAAGAATTATTAAGGTATAGCGGTATAGCACATTCCTCCGCCACACCAATCAACTTTTCCTTAGCCCATACGTAATCTAACCACCAAGTTGTGTCCAATTCCGTACCTAACTTTTTGAGTTGCTAACAAAGAAATAGACAAACAGAGGCGAAAACATATTAATGCTAACTTGCTAATCTACAGCATGCAATTGCACTTATTTGCATCGGTTACTTAACCCTTCAGGTTGCTGTACTTGGAGTGTCTCAGTTGGCCTGCTTTTCAGACGAGCTTTGTGATTTTAAACTATCGCAGGTTTCCTCGGTCTGCCAGGCCCACTGGGTGCTAAGGGCGTGCCAGGTGCCACTGGCGACCCTGGAGCCACTGGCTCCCCAGGGGCCCCATGCACGTTGTGTGACCAGCATGTATCTGGACTCCCAGGGAACCCAGGCCCAAGGGGAAGACCAGGTCAGACATGGACACATCCATCTATACACCATGGACCATTTTGTTTCGATACGTTTACACGGTTCATGGGCCGTGAAACATTACTTTGCATCCCTTTATTGTTTGTTTCCATTTCATCATGGCGTGTAGGGCCTCCTGGTCACAAGGGTTTCAGCGGAGATGCGGGTCTACCAGGTTATGGAGTGAAGGGTAGAAAGGGTTTCCAAGGCACCCCAGGATTCCCAGGCCCAGTTGGGGATCGAGGCGCCCATGGACCCTCTGGAGAACCTGGCTTTAATGGCCAACCAGGATCAAAAGGTTATTGGCTGTTCACTGTCTAACTGTTCGATGTTATGTACCGTGTGTTTCCTCCCTACTTACGCAGGCAGGAAAAGTTGTTTTCCATGTTTCACCACTAGAGGGAAATCTTTAAACTCAGCTTTAAATTAGTGTTTTTATGACAATAAGGACATAGCAAATTGTAAATAAGATGCCGACGTTGATTCTCTTCCCAGGGGAAAGGGGTCATCGTGGCAGGTATGGGGAAAAAGGTTTATACGGTGGAACTGGACCTCCAGGTCCTGACGGAGAACAGGGTGAAAGAGGATTTAACGGGCGCCCAGGGTTGACGGGAGACCCAGGACTGCCTGGCGTTAAAGGTAATTTCTTTCAGATTAGTGTTTGTAGAAAAAGTTCCTTACAATCACAGGGCAACTCAAACAGGGGGGAAAACTAAAGCTCTGAGTGCGTTGGTTTAGCTTGTAAGCCCCGTCCCCTGGGCAGGTATACTGTACACCGCTAGACACACAGGACTCATACCGTCTCCTGGGCAGGTAGACCCCGCTAGACACACAGGACTCATACCGTCTCCTGGGCAGGTACACACCACTAGACACACAGGACTCATACCGTCTCCTGGGCAGGTACACACCACTAGACACACAGGACTCATACCGTCTCCTGGGCAGGTACACACCACTAGACACACAGGACTCATACCGGCTCCTGGGCAGGTACACACCACTAGACACACAGGACTCATACCGTCTCCTGGGCAGGTATATACCGCTAGACAGACACACGAGACTAATACCGTCTCCTGGGCAGGTATACACCGCTAGACACACGGGACTCATACCGTCTCCTGGGCAGGTCTACACCGCTAGACACATGGGACGCACACTGTCTCCTGGGCAGGTCTACATCCCTAGACACACAGGAATCATATGTCTCCTGGGCAGGTATTGAAATGGGAAAAAACCTCCGGTGTAGTAAATCCCTAAAGTTGGTGTGACCATCTGTGCCCCACCATCTGGTCATCGTAGAGCAGAGGTGTTCTGTGTCTCTCCTACTCCTCTCCGAGAAAGAACATAACAAACCTGGAGAATGCCAGCGATAAGTGTATTTGGGCTCTCTCAAGGTTGAGGTGTTTACTGCTACCAACCCAGACTCCCTGTGCTCCTGCTGGCCCTCTGAGAACCCGGGCCATTCCCATACTGATAAGGATGGAGATGGGCTATGGCCCGCGTCAGTGAGCTGTTGTTATCAATTGTGTATGTGACGCCTGTTTGCGGAGAAACTGTTGAAGAGGGGGCTGCTCTTGGAAGTGCGTTTGACTTCTCTCGCCACACCTTGCGAGACGTGTGGATAGAACTCTGGGACTCAACCTATTGATTGTTTGTGTGATTTTAATAAATACGATAGTCAGACTTATTTTGTTTTGGATGACTTTATTCTTAAACTGTTTTCATAGTTAGACCACTGGACGTGTATCAGAGAATTCCCACCACAGTATACACCACTAGACACACAGGAGGTTGACTGAAATTGGGGGTTTCCTACACCTTTCACTTTGGTAACTGTGTTGTAAGCGGTTTTGGGATTGAGATATACTATAACTACTACAGGCCCTCCTGGACCCGCGGGACTGCCTGGACCCTCATCTGAAGTGGACATCAGAATGCACAAGGGACGACCAGGTTTACCAGGACGGATTGGATTACCAGGGAACAAGGGACTTCAAGGTAATATAATCAAGTTAAATACAAGTACAAAGTACAAGTACAAAGTCCTTGCATGGCTGACTCCGCCGTTGGTGGTTGAATGTGTGTATGAATGGGTGAATGTGAGACTTGATATGTAAAGCGCTTTGAGTAACCATTGGTTAGAAAAGCGCTATATAAATGTCCATTTACCAAGTACAAATACAAGTTTTCATTCCAGCAATCCAACTCATCTAGTCTTAAATATAGCATGAATTGTTATTTTAGTATTGTCTTCATCCCTGCTGAAATGTAATAATGTAATATAAAAGAGATAGGGAATTCCAAGTCTTGATTAATTTTCTGTTCAGGTTTATAAAACATTGTGTACGCATTCATTGAATGCACAATGCTCCATAATGTCCTTGTACATCCTATCTATATTAAATGAACAAATAGTGAACTTCACCTCTGAGTTTCTCTCCTACCAGGATTGAGGGGCCTAAGAGGACCTCCGGGGAACTCAGGGTTTGATGGACTTCATGGAGCCCCAGGGTTGAGAGGCCTGGCTGGGGCTCCAGGACCTCCAGGGCCTCCTGGAACCAAAGGCTTCCCTGGACCACGAGGACAGATGGGTCAAGTTGGACAACCGGTGCATAATGGGCTCTTACCACGTTTTCTCAACAGTGCTCCATCAACACCATGTCCATGAACCGTTTTCTAAATTGTTTGTTTTTTATTTTAGTATTTATTTTTTTAACTTTTTCAGGGGGACCCTGGAGAAGAGGGGAATCCTGGCATGGTGGGCCTTCTAGGACCCTCAGGGGCCAAAGGTGAGTCAAGATAGTTTGTTAATGAACACGGATAAACATCTAACAGCCAATGACCAAACAGGACACAAACATCCACATGCACTTGTTTTTTGTACTATTATCTATTTAAAATCTAAAGGATTGAAACTTCTTTATTGCACACACACATGTGTTTCTCTGCATTTAACCCATCCTAGTATTAGGAGCAGTGGGCAGCTTTGCACAGGTGTTTTGGGGACTTGAACTGGCAACCTTCCGGTTCCCAAGCCAAGTCCCAACAGACTGAGCTATCCTGCCGCCCGATTCTATCCATCTATCCATTTATTCATGATTTAAAGGAGTATTTCAGAGTAAGGGAGAGACATGGCAATAGAGAAACGGGGAAATATCTGAAATGTACAATCGTACCATTTAACTCTGCTACAGGTGATCAGGGAGAATCTTATGGACAGCCAGGCCCACCCGGAGCTAAAGGACAACCGGGGGAGAGCAGATCGGGGTGTGAGTATGGCGC
This sequence comes from Muraenolepis orangiensis, assembly GCA_027704905.1. Classification (NCBI taxonomy): domain Eukaryota; kingdom Metazoa; phylum Chordata; class Actinopteri; order Gadiformes; family Muraenolepididae; genus Muraenolepis; species Muraenolepis orangiensis. The sequence continues at coordinate 5,179,109 of CM051005.1, read as the reverse complement.
CTAGAATCAACAATGTGCTCTCCAAGGAGCTCTCACTAGCTTGTTTCACATCCCATGATGCGTGTCGACCTTTGGATGCAATGGAGCATGATCAAAGCAGGGTGGTTTGAAAACCTCCATTCAACATTTAAACATGAAACGTTTGTAGCATTATAGCTTTAAGCATAGGTGAACATACTGCTTATAGCATACTGTTAAGCGCTGTTCAGTGGCAGTAGGGCCGACAACACAGTATAACTATGGCTATGGACGTGTGTGTCTCTGTTCTCCAGCTGCCCACGGTAAGCCTGGAGACCAAGGAGACCCAGGACCAACGGGTTACCCAGGACCCCCAGGAGAGCCAGGGATCAGGCCTGGGGACCAGGGGAGAGACGGTGGACTGGGTCTGTGCCACCTTTTGTGGTCTAGCGCTTTTTCTCTCCGCTTCATCCCAAGCCTGCATCATGTTTCTCTGGTTCTTACTTATTTGCTTAGTCTTAGCTCGTTAGCTTGTTACATGTGATCAATACAGTATTCCTGGTACTCATTATGAGACGGTGGGATAGTAATAGAGATAATGATATTTACTTTACAGGATTAAGTTACAGTGATTAAGCAGCATTACACTGACCAGTGTATCAGACAACGCTGCCACTAGCCATTAGCATGGCTTCTTGAGGGCCCCTCCCAAAGACAAGGACATGATGAGGAATCCGGTTTATTGCAGAGTTTTGAATCATGGTGAACAGAGCAGATGGTGCATGCTAGAGCTCTTCTTCCTCGAAATGTGTGGTGTGTGTGGTGGTGGCTGTTTTAACCTGTGGGCCTTGGTTAACAAGGACCCACAGGTGTGCAGCCTGTAACTCAGGCCAGGTGAGGCTGCTTAAAACCAGCCGCCCACCACACACACACACACACACACACACACACACACACACACTCGCCACAGAACATTCTTCCCGATGTGAGTTAAAACCTTACTGTCTTTGTACGGCCAGGTCTCCCAGGCCTGCGTGGTCTGCCCGGTCTCTCAGGGGTTCCAGGTTCTCAAGGGGTTGATGGAGTTCAAGGCCCTGCTGGACCTGCTGGCCAGCCTGGACTTCCAGGTACTATAATGATCGCTGTGTGTGTATGTGTGCGTGCGTGCGTGCGTGTGTGCGTGCGTGCGTGTGTGTGTGTGTGATACTCTTGTATTATGGCTTGTCTCTCACCAGGAGTGCCAGGAGCTCCAGGTCTGGATGGACTTGATGGTCTGAGGGGCCCAAATGGGGTGAAGGGAGCGAGAGGTTAGATGGATGCTTTTTATATTGTTGTACATTTGTTTTGTATGCATGTAGTCAAGCGCCACTCATATTGATTGTATATCAAGCACCGCTAATATTGATTGTATATCAAGCACCGCTAATATTGATTGTGTATCAAGCGCCACTAATATTGATTGTGTATCAAGCGCCACTCATATTGATAGTATATCAAGCGCCGCTAATATTGATTGTGTATCAAGTGCCACTCATATTGATTGTGTATCAAGCGCCACTAATATTGATTGTGTATCAAGCGCCACTAATATTGATTGTGTATCAAGCACCGCTAATATTGATTGTGTATCAAGCGCCGCTAATATTGATTGTGTATCAAGCGCCGCTAATATTGATTGTGTATCAAGCGCCGCTAATATTGATTGTGTATCAAGCGCCACTCATATTGATTGTGTATCAAGCGCCGCTAATATTGATTGTGTATCACACGCCACTAATATTGATTGTGTATCAAGCGCCACTAATATTGATTGTGTATCAAGCGCCACTAATATTGATTGTGTATCAAGTGCCACTCATATTGATTGTGTATCAAGCGCCACTAATATTGATTGTGTATCAAGCGCCACTCATATTGATTGTACCTCCTTAAATCCAAGGCGCAGATAAACCCGGACCTCAAGGCCCAACCGGTTCCCCGGGGTTCAAAGGTCAGATGGGCCCCCCGGGGCCCCCAGGGACCAGCCATCCTGGACCCAAGGGGTTCATTGGCCTACCTGGATACCAAGGTCCGGCACATCGCTTCAGACTTTTGACTTTCAATTCTGTATGATATCCAAAGGAGAAGCATCCAGAGAATTCACTTACTTAGGAAGAAAAGAAAAAGTATATTAATTTGGCAACTTATTAGACTATTTTACATTTCAATTATGATATGTTATTGTGCCTCTAACATTACATTACATTAAATGACATTACATTACAGTCATTAAGCAGACTTTTTTGTCCAAAGCAACTTACAATAAGGTCATTCAACATCCAGTAGGTAGGCATAGGAAGTACTAGTCCCCAGTAAGTGTCCTTCCTAACAAGCCTCAAGCAGAACCAGCACTCCGTTAACAGCACAATACGGCGGCTCCCTAGATTGGACACAAGCTAATAAGCAAAGTCTAATAAACTAGCGCTGGCAAACAATAACCGTAAGCTAACCGTTACTTTTTACAAGGTACGTTTTATTGAGTATACAAATAAACGGCACTATATCTTACAGTTCACCCTCAGCAGACTGACAGTTGATATATTATTATATTATATTTATGTATTTATTTTGTGTTGTTCTGAGTTGTTAGATCTGATGTACTCCAGCGCTAGCCTACAAGGCAGTGAAAGGATCAGCTCCTTCCTACCTCCAGGCGATGGTCAAGCCCTAAGGCCCTGCCCCGTCCACTTAGCTCTGCTTCTTTGGGCCGTCGGGCCCCCTCGCTTAGATTAGATTAGATTAGATTCAACTTTATTGTCATTTCACAGCACAAGTACAGTACAGCGAAAATAATTTAGCATCTAACCAGAGTGCACATGTTGCAGTAAAGTGCATGCTAATATAATATAATTTACAGTTTAAATGTACAGGTTAACAGACAGTCTAGGTATAGATGTGATATGAGCATAATAACAGGTATATGTATATACAGGTAAGTGATCATTTAACAGGTAGTGATCAGGGGTATGCTATTATTGAAAGCAGGATACAAATATATAGATATAAATGTATATACAAGTGAGCATATATAAATGTATGGCAAGTATAAATGTATATGTATATACAGGAGTAGGAGCAGTTCTATCAACAGATTTAATTATATATTGCCGGTACAGTAACCAGGTATCTCAGTAATAAATATGTAAGGGGCCCTTGTGTATGTAAGGGGCCCTTGTGGTCACGGCTCTTCTCTGTCCTGGCCTCAAAATGGTGGAACAAACTCCCCACGGATGTCAGGACTGCAGAGTCACTCCCCATCTTCCACCACAGAAACACTTTCTCCATCGCATCCTCTTACCACTTTTTACTAGCGTACGAGCGTCTTTCGAAGTAGATTGTTCGTTAGATATGGTTATATTATTTGCCAACTGTTATTTGCCCTTATTCTACTTTTACCTGAGCACTGGCTCAGTTCTCGGAGACTTGACTTCTGGCGACGAGTTGTTCTCTTGTTGAACGCACTATTGTAAGTCGCTTTGGATAAAAGCGTCCTAAACTAAATGTACTTTATTTAATCCCAGAGGGGTCATTTGAATGGAGAATGGAAGTATTTAACTACTCGTGTCTCTTTCCCCCTTCCTTTAGGCTCCCCGGGCCCCCCCGGTGATGCGGGTGTTCCCGGCACCTCCGCCCCCCAGTGCTGCAACAACCTCCCAGCGCACAGAGGACCGCCGGGCCCCCAAGGACACGCCGGAGCTCACGGCTCTCCAGGTTTGTGTCTCTGTGTCATCGTCCTGCCCCTTCAGTTGGTCTGTATGTGTGTGTGTGGTGGTGTGTTGTGTCCGCAGGGTTTTGCTCTCAGCTGGCAAATGTATTTATTTTGCTAATCTTTTTTGTGTTATTAAAAAAAAAAGCAAGATTGATAAAAATGAATTGGTATATTCTGTATATCAGTACATCATTGTATATATCGCCTACATAATATACCTCGAACCTCGAAGTAAAGTAATAAAATAAATACTGAGAAGTCATAATTAATAATAATAATTATAATAATAATTATAATTATAATTATATTAATAATAAAAATTCCCATAGAAATTATAATCCACAATTTACAAAGATTGTATTTAAAAATGATAAAAGTATTTATACTTTTGATAAAAATGATAAAATGATAAAATACTATGATAAAAATAGTTTTTATCCATCCATCATCTACCGCTTATCCGGGTCGGGTCGCGAAGGTAGCAGCTTCAGCAGGGGACTCCAAACTTCCCTCTCCCTGGCAACATCGACTAGCTCTGACTGGAGGATCCCGAGGCGTTCCCAGGCCAGTGTGGAGATGTAATCACCCCACCTGTACCTCGGTCTGCCCCGTGGTCTCCTCCTCCCACCTGTACCTCGGTCTGCCCCGTGGTCTCCTCTCAGCTGGACGTGCCTGGAAAACCTCCCTCGGGAGGCGACCAGGAAGCATCCTTACTAGATGAACCACCTCAACTGGCTCCTTTCTACGCGAAGGAGCAGCGGCTCTACTCCGAGTCTCTCACCAGTGACTGAGCTTCTCACCCTATCCCTCAGGGAGATACCAGCCACCCTCCTGAGGAAACTCATTTTGGCCGCTTGTAATCGCGATCTCGTCCTTTCGGTCATTACCCATTGCTCATGGCCATAGGTGAGGGTAGGAACGAAGACTGATCGGTAGATCGAGAGCTTTGCCTTCTGGCTCAGCTCTCTTTTGGTTACAACGGTGCGGTAGAGGGCACCCAATACCACTCCCGCTGCACCTATTCTCCTGTCAATCTCACGCTCCATCCTCCCCTCACTCGAGAACAAGACTCCCTCCCTACTTGGAGTAGACAAAATAGTTTTCAGTTGGTGAAATGTGTCTTGGGTTTCAAGGTGCTCCCGGAGACCCGGGGTTTCCAGGTATCACCAGGACCCATGAAGGGGACCCAGGTCCCCCCGGCCCCCATGGTCTCCACGGCCCCAAGGGGGCCCCCGGATTCACAGGACCTCCCGGTAGTTCCGGGTGCCTTGAAGAACCTAAAGGTGAGGCATTGAATCTGGAATAATAGCAATAAAAGATGCAACCATATCATATTTAATATTTTAATATTTCATATTCTAGCAGGGCGGTCGTATGACTCACAAGTTGAATATACATACCCACTCAGAGAAGCGGAAATTAGATTATATATATATATATTATATATAGCCGTATTAAAACCTCAGACCTGGGCTTTGCTCCCCACAGGCGATAGAGGGGCTGTTGGGGCCAGAGGTCCTCCTGGATCCAAGGGTCAACGAGGTGCTTCAGGCCTCACAGGTCAACCAGGAGTTAAAGGTCCTCCAGGAGATGAGGGTGAGTCCACCTGCGGCCAATGATATAGTAAATTACATAATAATGACCATGACGATGATGATGATGCATGGGCGGCAGGATAGCTCAGTCTGTTGGGACTTGGCTTGGGAACCGGAAGGTTGCTGGTTCAAGTCCCCGAAAGTCAAGTCAAGTCAATTTTATTAGTCTAGCCCTTAATCACAGTTCCAGTCTCAAAGGGCTTCACAGGCCACATGTTTACAACACTCCTTCAAACAGAGGATCACAGCGGCACACTGGAAAACAGCAGACTGCGGTATGGTTAGTTGGGGTAGGGTGGACAGGGAACATGTAGAGAACCTCTAGTCTAGTACCTATCAGTCTGATGGTTAGATGGGGTAAGGTGGACCAGGAATATGTGGAGAACCTCTAGTCTAGTACCTATCAGTCTGATGGTTAGATGGGGTAGGGTGGACAGGGAACATGTAGAGAACCTCTAGTCTAGTACCTATCAGTCTGATGGTTAGATGGGGTAAGGTGGACCAGGAACATGTGGAGAACCTCTAGTCTAGTACCTATCAGTCTGATGGTTAGATGGGGTAGGGTGGACAAGGAACATGTGGAGAACCTCTAGTCTAGTACCTATTGGCAGCAGGGGTAGGCTAGTGCTGGCTAATGGGTCGATTTAGCTGAATGAGAGCTGAGGGGCCAAAGACAATGTAAAAAGGTAGGTTTTGAGTTTAGATTTAAATAAACACCTGGGCACTGCCCTTGAGCAAGGCACCAGACCCCTCCACTGCTCCCCGGGCAGCTGTATATACAATTTCTGCCCACTGCTCCTAATACTAGGATGGGTTAAATACAAAGAAACACATTTCACTGTGTGTGTGTGTGTGTGTGTGTGTGACCAATAAAGAGGATTCAATCCTCCAGATTTAGATAACAATATTTGATTTGCTGGTGCCTTTCAGGACACTCGACACTCCTCTTCATTGGTCCCATGCATGTAAACACACACAGAGAAGTGTTCCTCTGCATGTAACCCATCCTAGTATTAGGAGCAGTGGGGGCTATTGGATATCCAGCTGCCAGGGGAGCAGTGTAGGGGTCTGGTGCCTTGCTCAAGGGCACCTCAGCAGTGCCCAGGTGTTTCGGGGACTTGAACCGGCGACCTTCCGGTTCCCAAGCCAAGTCCCAACGGACTGAGCTACCCTGCTGCCCCCTATGTTCTCCCAGCGCTGTTAGAAAACATCAGTTAGCATGGTTTAAATAAAATTGAAATAAGGCAAATAACCCTCTGGACAGAAGACACTGATTTATTAATAGATATTTATGTTAATTTGATTATTTTCTCACTAGGTGCCAAGGGCCCTCCTGGAGATTCCACGTTGAAAAAGAGACCCCTGGGGATCCAAGGGCAGCGGGGGCCGCCTGGCAGCCAGGGCCCGGCTGGCTTCACTGGAGACAGGGGCCCCCCAGGCATCCCGGGGCCTAGAGGTGTGTGTGTGTGTGTGTGTGTGTGTGTGTGAGTGAAGCACTTCACCTAATATCAATCCCCTCTAATGCTTATCACCAATACGGAATACCTACCAGCTCTGCACATTCACAAGCCAACCGGGCTTTGTGTCGGGCACCACAACACTTGAGCAAGTGGGGAGAAGAACCGGCAACCCTCCAGATGCATTTGATTTATCTTGTACTTTTCATTAAAACATTATCTTAGTGCTGCAAAGTAAAAAACATAGCAAACAAACACAATCAAATAACTAAGAACAGTAATATCAAAATTAAAAAAGCCTTCCTAAATAAAAAGGTTTTTAGGTCTGTCCTAAAAGAGTCCAGGGGTCTGTGGTCCCTTAAATGATGAGGAAGGCCATTCCAGGCGGGGCCCAGCCCAGCAAAAAGGTTATTACTGGGGCCCTGAGGAGCAGCTGTTGGCAGATCTGAGGGTGAGGGTGGTGGTTTTTGGGGGTAATGAGTTCTTGTCGATAGGGGAGGTGCATCACCATTTATGCATTTGTGTGTAAGTAACAGGATGGTGTAGTCGATCCTGAATGAGACCAGAAGCCAGTGCAATGAGTCGGTGTTGTTTGTTGATGTTTATGAATTTCCATCAGGATCCTGGCGGCACTATAAAGGATGTACTGCGTCTTCTGGATCTTTCCAGGGATCCCGATAAAAAGCTCATTGCAGTCGTCACGCCTAGAGGAGATAAAGACATGAACAAGCCGCTCTGCATCTGACAGGGTTAGAGTTGGGCGGAGTTTGGAAATGTTTTTTGAGATGATAGAAAGAGGTTTAACACAGATGTTTTATATGGTCATTAAAAGTCAGGTGTGGGTCAGACCTGACACCCAAAGTAGTGACTGATGAGGAGAGGAGGATGACCTGACTGTCGAAGGGGAGATGAGATATGGGGGATGACTGAACCTGAATCCACTCTGGTCCTCAACACCGGAGCACCCCAAGGCTGCTGCCTCGGTCCCTGGCTGTACTCGCTGTACACACATGACTGTACTGCCCCGCACAGCAATAATTGGATTATCAAGTTTGCAGACGACACCACAGTCATCGGCCTGATAAGCGAGGGCGACAAAGGAGTACAGAGACGAGGTAGTCCGGCTGACGCGACGGTGTGAGGACAACAGCCTCGCACTGAATGTCAGCAAGACCAAGGAGCTCATCGTGGACTTCCGATGAGCTGGCGTGGACCCGCAACACGGAGGTCATGCTGAAGAAGGCATACCAGTGCCTCTATCTCTGCGGTGCCTCAGGAAAAGCGGAATAGGCCAGGGTGTACAGGCAGTGACCTACTAAACTGCTAGGAGTGCTGCCACTTTCACTTTCATAACAATGTCATTAACATTACACTTACATACTTTGCTGGACTTTCTGGACTCATCATAGTGACTGCACTGTATTCATGATGCTGCTGCACTACTGGCACTTTAAATGCTTTTAAAGATTTTTGTAAAAAAAAACAAAAAACATGCATATAATTGAAGTCGATTTGCTGCTCTTTAAAAAAAAAAATTTGCTTGCTGTTTATTTTATTGTATATATCATTTAAATTGTTATGGTGTTGTTTTGGAAATGTATACTGCGGGAGGGAATGGGGAGTAAGCATTTCATTGTACAAATGGCCAATAAAAATCTTGTATCTGATGTGGGGAACCAACAAGGAGAGCTTCAGTCTAGTCCTTGATCACCGTGGTTGATCTACTGCCCCCCCCCCCCCCCCCGCCCATGTGTAAACAGGTGTGTTTGGTTCCAGGTGGAAGGGGTGCAGTCGGACACCGCGGCCCCCCCGCGCCTGATGGTCGTCGCGGCGATGATGGTCCCCTTGGCGACCCAGGAGACACTGGGTCTCAGGGGTTCGTTGGGCTTCAAGGTCAGCCAATCACAAGTCAAGTCAAGTTTATTGTCACTTCACAGTTTACACTGTGAAGTGTAAAACACATCAAGCAGTGATGTGAAAATCTTATGTGCAAAACCCGACGACAGACAGCAGTTATAAAAATAAGATAAAAATAGATAAAAATAGAATAAAGTTAAAAAAAATAAAAATAAAAATGCAATTTATAAAATGCAAAATATCGGCACAGAAAAGAGCAATATGTATATATAAATCAATGTAATAAAATATACATTGTTATATGCTATACGTCCTTGTTCAGCAGCCTGATGGCCTGACTGTGGAAGCCATCTCTAAGCCTATGTTTGTTTTATTATATACTACATGAGTTGTTGTTCTTCATTATGCTACCTCGCTTACAATATTGAATCCTCATCTCGGGACTCAGGTGTACACGTGTATGGGTACTCCATATCTCCATCCATGAGACAACGCACAGGCAATTTAAAACATACTCACATACGCATGCCGAACGAGGTCATGATGTCATCACATTGCACTGCAAAACCTCCATTTCACCGGCCCGTTTGAGAAATATCCACTCCATCCGCAAGTAGTGTTTCCAAAAAGCTTAATTTTCATTGATCTCAAACACTGTTTTTGGGGACGCAAAACACGAGAAAAACACTAAAAGTTTGAAGAAATTCCCATAAAAGTGTGAACGATGCCTCAGTCTGTTTTCTTCTTCTCCATCTTCTTCTCCGTCCGGCGGCTCTCCTTCCTCCCGGGCCCAGGCTCTCCGGGGCCCCCTGGTGAACCGGGGGATCCGGGCCGCCAGGGGGCAGCCTCCTCTGGCTTCCTGCTGGTCATCCACAGCCAGTCTGTGGAGGTGCCACGCTGCCCCGAGGGGAGGCCTCAGCTCTGGGTGGGCTACAGCCTGGTGTACCTGCAGGGCCAGGAAAGAGCTCACTCACAGGACCTTGGTATGGGTAACCTTATTATGTTTTACCTACTGTTGGTCAATGTTAGCTTGTCCATTATCTTTGTAGAGTTTTACGTCTGTGTTTACTATTCAACTAAGCACATGCTCATGTGTTACTTAACTCTCTCTTAATTTCTCTCATTCTCTTTTTCTCTCTCTCTTTCTTTATCTTTCTCTTTTCTCTCTCTCACATTTTGTCTCTCATTCTCATTCTGTCATTCTTATTCTCTCTCATTCTCATTCACTCTCTCTCTCTCTCTCTCTCTCTCTCTCTCTCTCTCTCTCTCTCTCTCTCTCTCTCTCTCTCTCTCTCTCTCTCTCTCTCTCTCTCTCTCTCTCTCTCTCTCTCTCTCTCTCTCTCTCTCTCTCTCTCTCTCTCTCTCTCTCTCTCTCTCTCTCTCTCTCTCTCTCTCTCTCTCTCTCTCTCTCTCTCTCTCTCTCTCTCTCTCTCTCTCTCTCTCTCTCTCTCTCTCTCTCTCTCTCTCTCTCTCTCTCTCTCTCTCTCTCTCTCTCTCTCTCTCTCTCTCTCTCTCTCTCTCTCTCTCTCTCTCTCTCTCTCTCTCTCCACCCACCCTCCAGGCCAGGCCGGCTCCTGCCTGCCCGTCTTCTCCACCATGCCCTTTTCCTACTGCAGCAGCGGGGCGTGCCGCTACGCCGCCCGCAACGACAAGTCCTACTGGCTGTCCACCACCGCCCACATACCCATGACGCCCCTCTCGGGGCCGCGGATCGGCTCGCTGGTCAGCCGCTGCGTGGTGTGCGAGGCCCGGGGCCCCGTCGCCGCCTTCCACAGCCAGGAGCGCACGCCGCCCGCCTGTCCCCCCGGCTGGACCAGCCTCTGGGCCGGGTACTCCTTCCTGCTGGTGAGAGAGCAGGGGATGAAGCGTCTCTCTCGAGATGAAGTGTGTCTCTCGTGTGCGCAAACACGCACACCAGGGTTTCCGCTAGGATTTTTTCTTGCCGGTCAAGTGTCCGGAAACTTCGAAACTTACCGGTCATGTTTCAGAAACAGAAGGGGGGGGGGGGAATGTCGCGATCGTGAAGTCCAACGGGGGGGGGGGGGGCAGTGATAGAGCTGATCTCAGTTTAGCATTATTACCGGACATTTTGACCGGCAGCTTTTTAAATTACCGTTTTTTTCAAAATTTTACCCGCTAAAAAACGGTAAATACCGGCTAACGGAAACCCTGACATACACGTGTACACGCACGCACACACGTACGCACACACACGTATACGCACACGCACACCACACACCCTGCTCCACATCCGTTTGCCCACTATGGGTTTGTTTGCCGCCCGTGAGTGTATGTATGTGTGTTCATGGGTGTGTGTTTATAAAGATAAATACACTAATACATACAGTAAATAAATCATCGTCATCATCGTTCGTCATGAGCAGCGTGTCCGAGAGTCAAACACCACGACACTAACATAATGTAGTAGTACCCTTTTTCATTCACTCCCTCCCTCTTACTTTTTTCCTTTCACTCATATATCACCTTTTCTTTGTGTTTTTGTGTTTTATTCTTTCACTCCTCTCACTCTCCCCCCCCCCAGCACACGGGGGTAGCTCAAGACGGCGGGGGCCAGTCCCTGACCTCGTCGGGCAGCTGCCTGAAGGACTTCCGGACGCAGCCCTTCGTGGAGTGCAGCGGCGCCGGGGGCACCTGCTTCTACTTCAGCGACGTGCACAGCTTCTGGCTGACCACCGTCAGCCCCGCCCAGGCCTTCGCACGCCCCGAGGCCCTCACCCACAAGGCGGCCGAGCAGCGGGCGAACACCAGCCGCTGCCACGTCTGCACCCGCGAGAGATGAGGCGGGGTGGGGGTGAGGGGGGTGGTGGGGGGGGGGCAGGATAGCTGGACAGTCTGTTGGGACTTGGGGCTTTAGGAACCGGAAGGTCGCCGGTTCAAGTTCGCCCCCCGAAACACACCAGGGCTGGGCTGGGCTGCACTGCCCAGGTGGTCCTTGATTCAGGATTCACATTTTTCTTATTAGCCATATGCAATTTAGTACAATGAGTATAATGGAATGCTTACTCCCCATTCATTGTGTGTAGTGTGTGTACATGTATGTGACCAAAGAGGATTTAAATCCTCCAGATTATATTTAGATTTTAGAGTCGCTAGCCATCGTGCACATTTTTTTTTAATGAAATGATTTCGTTTTTCTGTGATTGCTTTCAGTCCAATGATGTTTTTTTTAACTTCTTGCAACAGTGGATCAATGAAATGCATATTCATACGATTTTACTTCCATCCATCCATCGTCTACCGCTTACCCGTGGTCGGGTGGCGGAGGTAGGACATTCTACCAGTCTGTTCGCTACACTGTAAAAACAAAAAATCTATTTTAAGTTGTTTTCCCTGTGTGATGACCGGAAAATCATATTCAATTACAAGAATAAACTGTTTATTGAAATGTGTCATGTGATTTAACAGAAAAAATCTGTAAAAATGGAATACGTTAAATATTGTTGGTGTTTAACACCTTTTAAATGGCAATTTTAAGAACATTAACCGTAAAAACAAAGAATTCTTCATTGACAAACTTGCCACCTTTTTCTGTAATTTTACAAAAAAATGACATCTCTTATGCAGATATATCACTGTAAAATACAACTTTTTTTTAATGACTGCAGACGGAGTCTGCCAACAAAATGTGGAACACTTCAAAATCCTTCAAACGATTTCCAGGCAATCGATTTGCAGCCAATCAGAGCATGCAGGTACCACGCAGGAGTCACACCACAGGGGAAAGAAAGTGGCACGCCTAAGTTGACCTGCCACTTGAACTTCAGCCGTTTGCTACAGGCCAGGAAGCTGCACATTTGAAAGGTAACGTTCACTATTTGTCGACGGATTCATAACGTACAACTCATCTCCGCAGTGGCAAAGCCCCAGGGGTTGATGAGATCCGTCCAGAAATGCTAAAGGCTCTGGGTGTTGAGGGGCTGTCGTGGATGACACGTCTATTCAACATTGCGTGGAAGTCTGGGACAGTGCCTGAGGAGTGGCAAACGGGGGTGGTGGTACCCCCGTTCAAAAAGGGTGACCAGAGGGTCACTTACAGGGGTATCACATTACTCAGCCTCCCTGGGAAAGTCTACTCCAAGGTGCTGGAAAGGAGGGTTCGGCCGGTAGTCGAACCTCAGATTGAAGAGGAACAATGCGATTTGGTCTCCACAGGATCGGTTGTTCCTGAAGCCAGCCTGGTTTTCCCTCAGTTTCTCATCGACA
>CM051005.1:5154597-5165270 GCA_027704905.1 Muraenolepis orangiensis | reverse complement strand
CCACCACACGACGCCAGTTCCTCGGCCCCAGTCATCCTAGCACACCAATCGGATACCATCACATCGTACACACACAACTCGCGCCGTGTGCTCTTCCGCCTCGCTCCGTGGATGCACACAAACTTTCCTTACCCGCCCGTAGCTCTGGTTCAATTATGATCATCACCACCCCATGCTGACAAGACGCAGGCGGGCTCAAGCGCGGCCGGCCCGTAGTCTAGAGCACGAGACACGACAGAAGCCGCGAGTACAGAGCAGAAGAGGAGAGAGCAGAGGACCGGCCCTCACGCAGAGCACGAGAGGACCGAGCAAGAGAGAGATAGAGAGAGATAGCATAGAGAGATCGACGCAGCAGCACGAGAGACACCACCGATTCAACCGACTCGATTCCTGATACAACTAACATATTGATACATGCGTGTACCTCTCTGTCCGCATATCACGCGCCTATCGTAGTAAAGCTGTGGCGACATAGCTGGCAGCTGCACCCATATCTAGAATATTCTGGCAGCAACCCGGGTCGTTCCGCGTGAACCGAATGAGCCGGCGTGGGGGGGGGGGGGGGCGCGGCGTCCTTTACCCCATTAATGATGAATGAATGAATCGAATGGATGGACTCCGAATGCAATCACTTCTGCCGCTGCGCGAGTAAGACAGCTTCATTTTGGGGGGGGGGGGGGGGGGCACAAATCCGGCGAGGAGCGGATCGCGCTGTGCTTATGTGTGTACTGAGCTCGTGACTGTCCGCTCGGTCATGTCGCATACATCAGAGGGGGGGGGGGGGAGGGGAAGGAACACCGTGAAGAATCGCATCAGTATGCGTGTCGAGGTAGCATTTAAAGGGGATGCTCTAGAAAGCATACGGACTGCTATAAGTATAGGCGAGGTTTATGTATGAGGACGGGAGGGAGGGAGGGAGGGGTATTGTATTTTTAATTTTTTTTAAAGTGTTTGTGTAAAAACTATAAGACTATAAGTACATATGCACGGTATTTAGCTTGTGAATTATGTATCTTGCCTGGTGATGCCCTGAGAGAGACATGTGTGAATAGCTTACTACAACTGCACCAGGTCGTCACCTCCCCGACTATAGCATTACCTCGCGAAAAGCGCATACACATCATGCACCACATATAATTATATAACGACATATTTTAGCGAATAAAAATAATGGAGAAGTTGCATTAGATTTAATTGTATTCATTCAAGCAGTAATAGCATAATAAGCATAGCATAGCGGAGACAAACACATCGAAAAAAAAACAGTGAAACCGCGTACAATACTTAGCACGACTACACTAACACGTTGGAACGTGTCTTAGAACGCTTTCCCGAGCGGCCTGTCCTCTGTCTGTATCTGTCTGTCATGTCTAGTACGTGGTCTCGGTGCCGTCCTAGTCGCATCCTCTGGTCCTGTCCTGTCTGTCATTGTTTACTGATTCGATAGATCTGTGTGTCTTACTTCTAGTCTATGTCATGGATTATAGTTGAGCTCGCTACTTGAGTCATTGAGTATGAGGTGGATGTGATATCATGTTATTGTATGTAGTTTGAGTGCTTATCGATAGATACCTTGTCTTACGACAGCAAATGGTGAGGTGCCCAGCCCCTCGGTCCACTAGCATCTCTACGCTAACCTACTACACATAGGCATGACACCTGACACTGTCGGGCGCCCTCAGCCACATGTTCACTATCCCGTGCTCGCTGCCTCATGCATGCCTTGTCCATCGCTCTTGAAGGGGTGCTAACTAACTCTTCAGTCGTACTGAAGACTTCTTGGTTTTTACATGTCCTGTGCTCACCCTCCGATACGCCGCTTCTCCTTCGCGTCCAGATATATTTTGGGTTGTAGGATAATGTAAGCGATGATGTGTGTGATGTGTGTGTGTGTGTGTGTGTTTGTGTGTGTGTAAACGCATACGAGAGTGTGTGACGTGTTATGGGTGCGTGCTGGCATTTACCTGTTGCGTGCGGGGGGGGCCATAGCTGCGCGTGCCGTATCCTGTGCAGTAAAATAAACTACTCAGTGCTAACAACATTGCTTGATTCAATCGCTACTAGTTGAATTTGGATGGCGCATGCGACGTAGAGAATCAGTGAGACGCACGCCAGTGCAGAGCGTCGCGCTCTCTCACTCGCCTCTACCTGCTGCACGCTTCGCCCTTGCCCCGAGCATAGGTCATGACCCTGCTACCCGGCCTCAAACCACCAGCGCATGCGGCGCGCTGCGGGAATCCGTGGCACAGGCGGGTGTGCCCGGCCACGGGAGCGATCGGCCAATGCTCCCCGTTCACGTACTCGGACAGCGGAGTCGGTATCCGTTGGATTGGTGCGCCGCGAAGGCAGATGCGGAGAAGTGGGTCCTTTGAGCGGGGTGGAGGCGCGGTCGTTCTTGTAGTATCGATCACTACGGTATACTCCGTACCATTCGCACGATATGACGTCTACTCGGTACGTTTCTCAGCGTAACGATGAAGGAAATATGTCTATGTGCACATGTCGAGATCGTATTCAATGTCGGGTGCTCGGCGATGAGGGTCGACCTCGGCGGCTACGGGTGGGGGCGACTGGGGACCCGACGGTCACGGATCTCTGCTATTACTGGCTGACTATGCTACTGACCTATATTATATGCCGTTGTATAGTAAAACATTGGTTAGTGGCTGGAGGCGTGCAGTTTCATGTGTCATACTGCCATTTTTCTAGGTCATCTACTATTTATTAGTGTTATTGTATCTTATGTGCGGTATCTTTATCGTGCGTCATGACGGGAGTGCGTGGTGGGTCGCTGTGTAGTGTGATTTAACGTACGACGGCTGGGACGACTGCGGATAGTGCGAACTGGACTGCCCTTGTTCCGCCTCGGTGTGCTATCAGTGTCTGAAACGAACAGTGCTGTAGGCGGCAGACAGATGACGTGGTCAGCTATACGTCCAATAGACGAAGCGGGGACAATTGAGATGCAGTAGTGATCTTACCCAACGATGAAATATCATATCAATGCGAGGGTGAGTTCGATGTGTGATTGCTGTCGTCGACAATCTGCAGTCGCAGATGAAGCGCGTTATTGGGTCACACTTTGGATCGCGTTCAACTATCCGTGCGTGTGTGTGCGCGCGCGCGCGCGTACGGGGGGACGGGTGATTGATTGGAAGTTTTGTGTAAAGTGAGCCTACCACGTATTCCTCCCAGCCCACCAACATATGGATTATGTTTGGACGGTGAATCACGTCGCAGTGTTTGGTGCTTTTGGTTTGGTTTGTTTCAGTTTTAGTTCTCTCTGTATGTCGACGGGTTGCCAGATTGGGGGAGAGAGAGAGAGAGAGAGGTGGGAGAGAGAGAGAGAGGGGGGGGGAGGAAAAAAGAGGAGAAACGCGTCGCTTTAACCAGCTGCTGTTTAAACATTAAAGGGCAGTCGGTCGGTCGGTTCAGTCCGGGTGGAGGGGGGGGGGGGGGGGGGGGGGTACGGACCCGGGACCCCCCCGGGTGGGAGGGGGAGGAAAAGTCTCCCCCACCGTAACCTCCCGTGTTCGGGGTTAGAGAGTGTCACTTTATGATCAGACGACGACGACGACGCGGTCGGTCCACGGCGCACTTATCGCTGGGTTGTTAAACCCGGGGGGAAGGTGTGTGTGTCTGTGTGTGTGTGTGTGTGTGTGCGCGCGTGTGTGTGTGTGTGTGTCTGTGTCTATGTGCGCGCGTGTGTGGTGTGTGCGCGTGTGTGTGTGTGTGTTGGCAACTATCAGCACTTTTTCTCCTTGGCTGCTCGTCGATGACTACAGCCAGCCCTCCTCCTCCTCCACCCTGGGAGGGGGGGAGGAGGAGAAGGGGGAGGAAGAGGAGGAGGGGGGGGGGACTGACAGACGCGCATACAATAGACGAGGCGGCGTGTGTGTGTGTTTGTGCAAAATTTCTCGTCGCAGAAGTGTTTTTTTTTAATTGAATTTAATTTAATTTAAATGAATTCGCCAGTGTGGTTTGAGGTCGGTTCAGATACGAGTAGAAGTAGAAGAATAAGAAGCGGGTTTGGTTTATTTATTGGTCATCCTATTATCGGGTTCGAAGCTGTAGATGGTTTAATCCGCACCGTTGATCCAAATGAAAACAACGTAGCGTGTGTGTGTGTGTGCGTGCGTGCGTGCGTGCGTGCCGTGCGTGCGTGTGTGTCGTGCGTGCGTGTTTTCAATCTGACGCGACGCGCGGACGGACAGGACAAAGAGAGACCCGACAATACGCGGTGGCGTAAAAGCGCGCAGAAGTGTTTCCCTCACGTTATTGTCAACTAACTAACCAACACCATCACCCCCCAACTACCACCCCCCCCCCCCAACTATCATCACACCCCCCCCCCCCCACCCCCCCAACTACCAACACCCATCACCCCCCAACTACCACCCCCCCCCCCAACTATCAATCACACCCCCCCCCCCAACTACCAACACCATCACCCCCCAACTACCACCCCCCCCCCCCAACTATCACACACACCCCCCCCCCAACTACCAACACCCTCCACCCCCAACAAGACCACACCCCCACCCGCAACACTAGGAGTCACACATCCCCGACCCCCCCGCCACCAACGAGACCAACACAGCACCCCCCCACTACACCCCCCCCCCCCACTACGTTCACACCCCCCCCCAACTAGCCAGCACACACTACCAACACCATCACCCCGGCGACCCAACACCCAGGCTACATCCCCCACCACTCCACCCCCCCACACGATCCGCCCCCACCCAACTACCACACTCGGTCACCCCCCACCCTACCACCCCACCCCCCCCAACTACCATCAGCCCCACCAACAACCTAGACACCATCGACCCCCCAATCCTAACTACCACCCCCCCCAATCCAACCACCCTAGTTCCCCCACGCAACACCACCCCCAAAGCTACCAGCACACCCCCCCCCCAACTACGCACCACCCCCAACGTACCACCCCCAACCAACTATGCATCACACACCCCCCCCCCGCCCAACTACCATCACCATCACCCCCCAACTACCACCCCCCCCCGCCACTAACCACCACCCCTCCAAACTAGCATGCACACCCCCCCAAACGTAGCCACACCCGCCAACTACCTACCCCCCCCCCCCCCCACAGCACTCATACCCCCCCCAACTACCATCACCCCCCCCCAACTACCATCACCCCCCCCCACTTACATCAGACCCGCCACGCACTGTACGCATAACCCCACACTACCACTCCATACACACCCCCCCAACTACCATCGGAGGGTTGGAGGCAATGCAGTGCTCCCTGCCAATACCATACCTCCAACCCCCGCCGCAGCTAAAACCATCTACCCCCCCCCCAACTACCATCACCCCACCCTACATCACCCACCCCCCAACTACCATCACACCCCCCCCAACTACAACCCCCCCCCGGCTCCCATGGGCACCCCACCCCCTCAGCTTACCACACGCTGTGCCGCCCCCCAGTATCTACTCATCTCACACTCTCCTCCGCCCCCAACTACCACACCATCACCCCCCCTCTCTCTCATTGTGCCGGTGGGGTACACGGCGGTTTCCAGCGGCCGCCGCCGTTGTCTGTCGTCTTGGTAAACCAATCGTGACTCCCTGGTCCGGTTCACATGTCGATACGCCTCTCGTTCGTTCACAGCCACCGCACCGAACACACACACACACACACACACCACCCACACACACACACAACACACACAACACACTACACACACCCCACATCTCCGCACACACACACTACACGACATCGACACCAGTTACACAACACCACTCCACACACTACTACGCATTCACATCACACACACACACACAAGAGAACCTGTTGTCTTCAAACACAACAGCTCATCCATCCACACACACATCCGTTCTCTATTTCATACATCTGTGTGTTGTGTTCTGATGAAAACGAGAGAACCAGCGCACATTAGCGGAGGGAGGGAGGGGTGTGTGTGTGGGGAGGGGTAGTGTGTGTGTGTGTGGGAGGGGGGGGAGGTGTGTGTGTGTCTGGGGGGGGGGGGGGTTATCTTGGCACAAAATCACTTTTTGTTGTCCGCGCCATACGGTGTAGCTCGGTGAAGCTTGTCCGGGAGGGTTTCGAGTTGCTCCGAGGTGCATGAGAAAACACACACACACACACACACACACACACACACAAACACACACACACACACACACACACACACACACACACACACACACACACACACACACACACACACACACACACACACACACACACACACACACAGCGCATAGGTAATACTTCGGTTTGCTTTGTCCCTTTTAGAGCAATGTTAGGTGTGTGTGTGTGTGTGTGTGTGTGTGTGTGTGTGTGTGTGGTGTGTGTGTGTGTGTGTGTGTGTGTGTGTGTGTGTGTGTGTGTGTGTGTGTGTGTGTGTGTGTGTGTGTGTGTGTGTGTGTGTGTGTGTGTGTGTGTGTGTGTGTGTGTGTGTGTGTGTGTGTGTGTTAGAGCTCCGATGACGTCGGGTTTATCATCTTGGCAACCTCTCTAGCCAGCGCGTCCTGGAGGTCCTGCCCATATGGCCCCTGTGTGTTCTGCTACTGAGTCATCAGTATTAGACTGAAGTCAAGAAAAAGCCTTACTCACAACCCCGGTGCCGTCCTTTTGTGTTCATTTTGATTGTGTATATATATATATTTTATATTTATATATATATTTTATATTTATATATATATTTTATAGTATTGTTTTGGTAGATTCATACCACAAGAGGGAATGGGGAGTAATTCCATTGTACTTGTTGCAAATGGCCAATAAATATCTTGTATCTTGTAATCATAGGCATGTTTATGACTACACTACCACTACTATAACTACACTACTACTACTATAACTACACTACTACTACTATAACTACACTACTACTACTATACTACACTACTACTACTACTACTACTATACTACACTACCACTACTATACTACACTACTACTACTACTATAACTACACTACTACTACTATAACTACACTACCACTACTATACTACACTACTACTACTACTACTACACTACTACTACTATAACTACACTACTACTACTACTACTACTATAACTACACTACTACTACTATAACTACACTACTACTACTACTAACTACACTACTACTACTATAACTACTACTACTACTACTACTACTACTATAACTACACTACTACTACTATAACTACACTACTACTACTATAACTACACTACCACTACTATACTACACTACTACTACTATAACTACACTACTACTACTATAACTACACTACTACTACTATAACTACACTACCACTACTATAACTTAACTACACTACTACTATAACTACACTACTACTACTATAACTACACTACCACTACTATAACTACACTACTACTACTATGGAGAGGCCCCTCCTGTCATGCTGTTGAATTATGAGAGTGAGCAGGTGAAGGTTGGGTTTCTGGGAAGTAATAAAACAACTATATAAAATACCCTCTTTTTGATGTGAGGGGCACGGCCCACCTGGCCAGGTGGAGCTGCCTGGGTCGATAGCGCTGAGCACACATTCAGAGACGCATTCTTCAGCCTTCATCTTGTTTGCTCAGTTCACCACGAAGAGCAGCTTGAACACGGAGGGGAGGGGGGGGGGGGGGGGACACCAGGGCGATAGTGTAGCCCGAGAGAGGAAGTCGATTTTATTTGAACTTAAACATTACCATGTACCAAACCCCCGAAAGGTTTACCACCTTCCAGTCGCACCTGCCTTGGTCGGCAAACCCCCTCCCTCTCAAGGTCAGAGGGACACACACAGGTTTGTCTTTCTGTCAGCGAGACCAGCAAACAGCCCCCCCCCCAGACACAAGAAACAAGAGAAGTTACTTTCCCAGCGTCCGCACTGGCTGCGCCATCGAGGCCAGTGCGGACAAGCCAGCAGGAACCGGTTTCCGGGAGAGGTGGGGGGGGGGGGGGGACAGCTCTGGCGCCATGACTCACCGCCGCCACGGTCACCCGGCTCCAGGCGTAATTAATTAATTAATTAATAGATAAATACAAGATACACGATCTCAAAGATATCAGATAAACGGCGAAGGCGAGGATTGTGCACCTGCTAGCGGTTTCCCCGGACAGAGGGTTCTGGGCTAACCTAAAACACTGGTCCGTGTTCACGTTTGGGCAGCGTCACTGTAATTCCGCCACTGTTGACGTTACCACTTACGTACAATTACGTAATCATAATCAGCCGTAAGTACACAGCGCGGGTATTTTGGTTGTTTTTTTGGCACCGGGTGTATATTTCGGGAAAGGAGAGTCATACCGTGGTGGTGAGGAAGATTACGGTTCACACACACCGGCTAGCGGGCCGCAAGGGTGGTCGTTTTTTTTTTTAACACGACCGCAGCAGACTCATCTCAACGGTTTCCGCCATTAGCAACGGTTTCTGTCAAGTATCGACGGGGCCAACGTTAGCAACGGTTTCGGGAAAGTAACAACGGGGCTAACATTAGCATGGAACAAAAAGTTCCGATGAATTTGTTAATAAACCGGCCGTTTTAACCGTTTTACAATCCGACAAGGGTACATAGCTGTAGTTTGAATCGTGTGGAGCTTAATAAGAAAGCGCTGTAGTTTCTTATCTGGCAGACTGCGCTGCTGGCACCAAAACCAAAACCAGCTTTAGCCGCGCGATGGCTCAGGTGACTTGTTAATGGGGGGGATTTTCCACCCGGCTGCCTCTGGTGAATTTAGGGTCATGGGGAGTTTAGGTGTAAGCTTAGCAATCGCTAGACTCCAGGTTGGCCCCGCCCCCCCTCTTTCCTTCCCCGGACCGGGCGGCATCATCTGTTTCCACGGCAACAGTAGGGGGGGGTCCCCAGACCCCAGTGTGGTGAATTCGGGCCCCTTGTGGAGGTAGTCTGGCTCTCTATTTCTATTTTTTCCGATGTGTATTTTAGCGTCATAAGCTCACACGCACACAACACCGAGGCTGGCTTTGTTGTTGCTGTCGGTGCGATTGAACAAGCAAGAGATCAAACCCACCGGCAGGAGCTAAGGAGTCAGCGTGACAGTTTGTTATGAAACCAAGTGTTAAGTGTTCCAGGAAGTAACCCACACACACACACACACACACACACACACACACACACACACACACACACACACACACACACACACACACACACACACCACACACACACACACACACACACACACACACACACACACACACACACACACACACACACACACACCACACACTGTATTGTTGCTGACATTCAGAATGTAGGAGTGAATGGGGATTAAGCATTCCATTGTACTTGTTACACATGGCAAATAAAAAAACATCTTACACACACACACACATGGTACACATGGTATTGTTTAGTATGGTATTGTTGCTAAAATTCAGAATGCAGGAGGCGTAAGCATACCATTGAACTTGTTACACATGGCAAATAAACACCTCTTGAATCTTGAACACGCGCACACACACACACTTTTGTGTGTGTGTGTGTGTGTGTGTGTGTGTGTGTGTGTGTGTGTGTGTGTGTGTGTGTGTGTGTGTGTGTGTGTGTGTGTGTGTGTCGTTCCCGGTTAGCGTTATCAGTGGCCCATCAAGCGTTTATTCCTAATCTAGCCGCTGCCGCCGGTCATAATTAGAATAATCAAGGCAGTGTGTGTCCTGTGTTGGTTTACACACACACACACACACACACACACACACACACACACACACACACACACACACACACACACACACACACACACACACACACACACACACACACACACACACACACACACACACACACACACACACGCATCGCCCCACCTTTCCCCTGCCAAGCCAGAATAAAGTCCTCCGAAAGAGGGGAGGAGGAGGTTTGGGTGGGGGGAGGAGGAGGAGGAGGAGGTGTGGGCTTTCTTCTTAGCCTTGAGTCAAGCGTTGGGATTACGGAGACATGCTTTGTTACTCAGCTGTAGAAAACTCCCCTGTTCAGCGGAAAGGGGTGTGTGTGTGTGTGTGTGTGTGTGTGTGTGTGTGTGTGTGTGTGTGTGTGTGTGTGTGTGTGTGTGTGTGTGGTGTGTGTGTGTGTGTGTGTGTGTGTGTGTGTGTGTGTGTGTGTGTGTGTGTGTGTGTGTGTGTGTGTGTGTGTGTGTGTGTGTGTCTGTCTTTGATTTAGTGTGTGCTCCTGAGCTGGCCTCCCCCTCCTTCCGCTCCTCTCCCCAACCTGGGGTTGGATGGATCTGTAATGGCCCTGATGGGATAGGGCTCCGTGTACCCCCCCCCCCCCCGTCTCTCTCCCTCCATTTCAGTTTTTGTTTTAATTTGTGTTTGACTAAACAATATTCTTTCATTTGTGAAGAAGACGCACACAGACAGACACACGGTGACATGACAGAACGGGAGAGACAGAAAGAGACAGAAAGACTGAGATGGAGAGGACGTATAGAGAGAGAAAGATAGAGATAGAGATGGAGAGGACGTATAGAGAGAGAGTGAGATAGAGATGGAGAGGACATATAGAGAGAGATAGAGATGGAGAGGACGTATAGAGAGAGAGAGAGTGAGATAGAGATGGAGAGGACATATAGAGAGAGATAGAGATGGAGAGGACGTATAGAGAGAGAGAGAGAGTGAGATAGAGATGGAGAGGACATATAGAGAGAGAGCTAGAGATGGA
>CM051005.1:5132097-5139597 GCA_027704905.1 Muraenolepis orangiensis | reverse complement strand
GCAGTGTTTAGTCTGTAATGTAAAGGATTGCGCCTGCAGAAAGACGGCGCTGTAGTTCTGTTGAAATGGGTCTTCACTGGTCTGCCTGTCTCTCTCTCCACCTGTCTGCCTGTCTGCCGGTCTGCCGGTCTGCCTGTCTCTCTCTCTACCTGTCTGCCTGTCTACCTGTCTGCCTGTCTCTCTCTCTACCTGTCTCTCTCTACCTGTTTGCCTCTACCTGTCTGCCTCTCTCTCTCTCGCTCTCTCGCTCTCTCTCTCTCTCTCGTATCCGCTTACTGACTGTTGGCAGAGTGCCTAGTTTCATTGATGTCCCTCTCTCTTTCTCTCCCTTTACTCTCTCTCTCTCTCTCTCTCTCTCTCTCTCTCTCTCTCTCTCCCTCTATATCCGTCTCCCCCCCTTTGCAATGAGGCCGGTAAACTCCCCTGTTGTTGCTGTGGAGAAGTGGGTAGCATGCGTCCCTGGAATGCAAAGACACACACACACACACACACACACACACACACACACACACACACACACACACACACACACACACACACCACACACACTGTGCCCTGCCAGCTCGGCGGGTCGTTGTGTTTGGCACGTGGCCACCGTCTCCCCTACCACACACACACCACACACACACACACACACACACACACACACACACACACACACACACACACACACACACACACACACACACACACACACACACACACACACACACACACACACACACACACACACACACACACACACACACACACACACACACACACACACACCCTGACTGACTCTTGCTTTGGCAGACATCTCCTGCTGAGTAAGAAGGCTTTTTCTCACTCTCCCCGTGTCTCTCTCTCTGTCTCTCTGTGTCTCTCTGTCATTATCTGATGGGTCTGGGCTCTTGCAAGTCACACACACACACACACACACACACACACACACACACACACACACACACACACACACACACACACACACACACACCACACGTCATCCCTCCATACTAGACATGAAGCCTTGGAGCGTTAGTTAGTCAGTCAGCCATTCATTCCTTTTGTATCCCCCAACACACACACACACACACACACACACACACACACACACACACACACACCCACCTCCCGGTTCTCAAGGTGTGGCGTCCCCTATACGGCGGTTTTTGTTCTTCAAGCCGAGGGCCGATGATTGTGTCTTGTGTTCCCCCCCCCCCCCCCCCTGGACCGGGCCATGCCAGCAGGGAGAGAGCAACCGGTGACTCAAACGCTGTTTACACCCCCGCCTGACGCCGTCTCAGCTTGCGTTTCCCGGCCGAGACACAGGAACACACACACGCACGCACGCACGCACGCACGCACATACACACACGCAAACACGAACACACACACGCAACGCACACACACGCACGCACGCACGCACGCACGCACATACACACACGCAAACACGAACACACACACGCACGCACGCACGCACGCACGCACGCACGCACATACACACACGCAAACACAAACACACACACGCAAGCACACACACACACACACACACACACGCACACACACACGCCTTCCCCTCTGGTCTGTGCATTAAGCGGGGGTGTGGTGGGAGTCACTCGGACGGGCTACCGAGAGCTGCCGAGCGTGTTTTGCGTACAGTTGGCGCACAATGACTACAATGTTCCTCTGCAGGCTATAGGGATAATGACAGTGTTTAGACACGGCTATAGCGGAGAGTGGGCGAGCGAGAGAGAGAGGGGGAGAGAGAGAGAGAGAAGAAACACACACACACACACACCACACACACACACACACACACACACACACACACACACACACACACACACCACAATCTCTTGTCTGAGCCGGTTGCACTCCATCACCCCTGGACACACACACACACACACACAGTTCTCCTGCCCAGCTGGCGGGGGGGGCATGATATGGTCTACTCCTATCCTAGCGGCTTCAGTGGATGCGTTTGAGTGAGTGTGTGAGTGATGGGTCTTTAATGAGCAGGTAGAGGGGTCAGGAGGCATCTCCTTACCCCTCCCTTGAGGGTTTCTATACAGGTGGACTGCGGACATTGGAGGTCGGGACCCGCCCCCAACAAACATCAAAACCACCTGAGCTAACCAGCCGTGGTCCTACAGAGGTTCTGAGGAGTCCTGAGGCCCGGTTCTGTAGCGTCCTCTCGACAGTTGACACAGTTGGTGTCTTGTTGTGTGTGTGTGTGTGTGGGGGTTCTTTACATCACACTACAGTCCTTTAGCAGACAGACACATGTGTCCAAAGAGAATTAGAATAAGGTCATTCAACAACAACTGGTAGGCAAGAGAACGACTAGTCACCAGAGGTCATAAGGGCATTTCTTTTCCAAACATGCCTCCAAGAGCAGAACCAGCGCTCAGGTAAAATACACACTAAGTACAGTGTGTGTGTGTCCATCGTTTCATCTGTAAGTTCACAGAAACATGGCCAGTAGACACACAGCTAATATAAGCAAAAAAAAGCTAATTCGTGCCAGCAAATAACAAGACAAAGAGCTAACAAGACGCTAAGTGCTACGAGGAAAGGGTCTGGGTAGTGCCTCCTGAAGACCAGTTCAGAGAGGTGTGTGTGTGTGTGTGTGTGTGTGTGTGTGTGTGTGTGTGTGTGTGTGTGTGTGTGTGTGTGTGTGTGTGTGTGTGTGTGTGTGTGTGTGTGTGTGTGTGTGTGTGTGTGTGTGGTTTGCCTATCGCAGGATTTGCATCGCATTCTTTGGCCACCTCGTTCACAAAAGTGTGTGTGTGTGCGCGCGTAACAAAACGCCTCAACAGCGCGTCGCTGAAGCGTCGCCGCTAGTTTAGCTTAGCTAAGTGTTCGTAGCTCGCGTTCTGGCTTGCAGGCGGCGGGCCTTTCCTGTGTGTTTCTCGTAGCTTCTCTGGCTTGTTTAGCCTGAGTGGCGTTTGGTATTTGCTAATAAAAAGTTTGAAGGCGCCAGAGACCGACGGAATCGTTTACGAGCGCCTTTTAGCACCCCGGGCTAGCTGTGTGTGTGTGTGTGTGTGTGTGTGTGGTGTGGTGTGTGTGTGTGTGGTGATATACTATGTGCCGTGTATCATTGTGAGCAGGTGAGAGTATCATTACATGTGTGTGCGCGCACACACACACTTTCTGCACACGTGTCGTGCCAAGGACAGGCCAGTGTGGGACCACTCTCTGCCCTCGACCCTGGGTGCCAAGTGGCGACACGCCAGCTTGTGTGTGTGTGTGTGTGTGTGTGTGTGTGTGTGTGTGTGTGTGTGTGCTACCATACTAGTTGTTCTGTCAGAGAGAGAGAGACTCACTCACTCACTCATTGGTGTCCTGCACTAGAGGCCCCTGCCAGATAGCATTGTTGTTCACCAGCCTGCTGCTTGTGTGTGTGTGTGTGTGTGTGTGTGTGTGTGTACACTCATGTGTGTACGTGTGCACGTCTGAGACTTTATTGGATCATTGACTTCTGTGTTTGCCTGCGACACGCCTCTGTGTGCACACACACCACTGACGGTTGACATCACAGAATGGCTACAACTCTGTGCGTGTGTGTGTGTGTGTGTGTGTGTGTGTGTGTGTGTGCGGCAGGAACAGTTGACCTTATCTAAGGAACACACAGCTGATGTAAGGTTGTTAGGTGTGTGTGTGTGTGTGTGTGTGTGTGTGTGTGTGTGTGTGTGGTTTGGGTAAACACCGGTATCCCAACTGATCTGAGGTCTGTTCCAACCCCACAGGTCTGGGGTTCAAGCAGGCCGTTGGGTAGAATAGTCCCATAGTGTCTGTGAATGATTATGAAGCGGTTTCCTTTTTAATGGGGGAACTTTTCAAGCGGCATTGAGTCGTTTCCATGTGGGCAGTGTGTGTGATGCAAATGCACAACGTTGACCTTTCCTCCATGTTGCCCCCCCCCTCTGCTCGAGGTCAACCAGAAGATGTATCTGTTAACCATCTCACTCCCAACTGCAGGCGTCTTTCCCACTGTACATCCCTCGTGTGAGGAGAGATGGATGCTCTCTGTCTCTCGCTGTGTAATGTTTTCGCTTCACAAAGCTCTGTCCGTCTCCCCTCATGCCCTCCCTCCCTCCCTCCCTCTCTCTCTCTCCCTCTCTCCCTCTCTCCCTCCCTCCCTCCCTCCCCCTTACTCACCACACACACACACACGGGCCTCTCCGCGCTGCCTCCAAGCTGCTGCCGGCCTAGCTGCCGCCCGCCCCCTGCTCACCCTTTGTGGGCTAACAATGGCAGGCGAGGCCCCTGCCTCAAGGCCCCTGGGTCCCTGGCAGTGGGAGAGGGGAAGGCTAGGGGAGGGATGTGTGAGGGGGGAATGGTGGGTGTGTGTGTGTGTGTGTGTGTGTGTGTGTGTGTGTGTGTGTGTGTGTGTGTGTGTGTGTGTGTGTGTGTGTGTGTGTGTGTGTGTGTGTGTGTGTGTGTGTGTGTGTGTGTGTGTGTGTGTGTGTGTGTGTGTGTGGGGGGGGGGGGGGGTACTCTATGGGCAGCCGGCCGTGGAGGGGGGGGGGGTCTGGGGGTGACGAGAAGCAGGTCACGCACGGATTAGGGGTTCCGCGGTGCGTGTTGGTATACATCAACGTGCACGTCATCTGGTGGGCTGGCTGCAGCGGGAGCAGGTGTGTGTGTGTGTGTGCGTGTGCGTGTGCGGACGTCCAGGCAGTGTACTATTGCTAGTGGGCGGAGCTAGGAAGTAATGGGAGCTCTTGAGAGAGAGAGAGAGAGAGAGAGAGAGAGAGAGAGAGAGAGAGACCCCTGTCACTGTTCCCCTTCAGCTGATCGGAGCTGAAGGCAGCTGAACACACCTTGGGGCTGTGTGTGTGTGTGTGTGTGTGTGTGTGTGTGTGTGTGTGTGTGTGTGTGTGTGTGTGTGTGTGTGTGTGTGTGTGTCTGTCATAATGCATGCAGCACAAAGCTGGCTTGGTCATGCATGCATCCTTTGTGCTAGTGTAGTATTACGGACGGGGGGTGGGGGTCTCATATACACACACACACACACACACACACACACACACTACCCCCCCAAAACAAGCCCCCATGCAAACCCCCCATGCATGTCCCCATATGGTCGCCTGGCTTGATGAGAGCTGGATGGAGTCAACCAGAAGCTTCGTGTGTGTGTGTGTGTGTGTGTGTGTGTGTGTGTGTGTGTGTGTGTGTGTGTGTGTGTGTGTGTGTGTGTGTGTGTGTGTGTGTGTGTGTGTGGTGTGTGTGTGTGTGTGTGTGTGTGTGTGTGTGTGTGTGTGTGTGTGTGTGTGTGGATTGGTGTTCAAGCTGTTTTCATTAGTATATTTCATTATTCATGTTTCATGCATGGTTGGTCTGGGGGGGGCGGGTGTATTGGGAGGGGCGGGGCTCTTGGAGGGGGTTGCCTTAGTGATTAACTCGTCGCCGTGGCGATAATCAAAAGAGAAGCTAAGGCTAGTAGCCTCGTAGCTCTCGGATGAACTGAAAACGAGGTGTCTTCAACTGCTGATCGTACAGGTTCACATGACACCTCTCTCTCACACACACACACACACACACACACACACACACACACACACACACACACACACACACACACACACACACACACACACACACACACACACACACACACACACACACACACACACACACGTTCAAGCTTCAAACGTTAGCTTCCCCACCCCTTAAGTTCTCTTTGTGCTAATTGTGTAATTTCCTCTCGTTCACAAGTACTTGTTACCATAGTGATGGCTAATGGCCCAATCTGGATATCGGCCAAGCGACGGCGCCCACTTTTGTAGCGCTAGCCTCGCTAACGGTCTTCGCCATCCTTTGGGCGAGCGTCGGATGTGTTGAAGGTCTTGTAGCTAGTGTTAGCGTCGGATAGGTTCAAGGTCTTATAGCTAGCGTTAGCGTCGGATGGGTTCAAGGTCTTGTAGTTAGCGTCGGATGGGTTCAAGGTCTTGTAGTTAGCGTCGGATGGGTTCAAGGTCTTGTAGCTAGCGGTAGCGTCGAATGGGTTCAAGGTCTTGTAGCTAGCATTAGCGTCGGATTGGATCAAGGTCTTGTAGCTAGCGTTAGCGTCAAATGGGTTCAAGGTCTTGTAGCTAGCATTAGCGTCGGATGGGTTCAAGGACTTGTAGCTAGCATAAGCGTCAGATGGGTTCAAGGTCTTTTAGCTAGCGTTAGCGTCGGATTGGATCAAGGTCTTGTAGCTAGCGGTAGCGTCGGATGGGTTCAAGTTCTTGTAGCTAGCGGTCCAGGTTGTTTTTTGTCATAATACAACGTTAGCACTGGATCATGGGTTCAAGGTCTTGTAGCTAGCATTGGCGTTGGTCGTGCTATAAGGTTCGCGTTGGATGAGATCGAGGTCTTGTCGCTATAGCCTTAGCGTCGGTCACCTTGGTCCTATAGGGTTAGCGTTGACTGGCCAATGAGGTGGTGGTGTATCTAGCATTAGCGACTACAGCTAGCTAGCGTAATGTCAACTGTGACGTAAATGCTCAAATTACTAAAAAAAAGAAACACTATACAGAATTCATTCATTAGTTTTATATAATTGTATTAATAATAATAATAATAATAATAATAATAATAATAATAATATAGGTTTATGGACAGGGATAACCGTGACACAATCTCAACCCAACCCCAGAGTCTAAGATTTGAATTGGTGTTTTGCATTTTTAATCAGAAAATGACATATAAATATGTCTTTCTTTTGTCTTGTCATAAGCTTGTCGTTAGCCGAGTGCTCCTCACTCAACAAAACGATGCT
Source organism: Muraenolepis orangiensis (assembly GCA_027704905.1). NCBI lineage: Eukaryota > Metazoa > Chordata > Actinopteri > Gadiformes > Muraenolepididae > Muraenolepis > Muraenolepis orangiensis. Next base: position 5,132,843 of record CM051005.1, on the reverse strand, counting down.
ATCTCGGACGTAGCCTTGAGGTGGTACACACAGCGCATGAATGGATAGACACACACACACACACACACACACACACACACACACACACACACACACACACACCAAGGCCTTTCCAGCTTTGTTTTGCACATAATAACCTTTCTTGTGGTTTTTTTGTTTAGCCGTCATTTGCTATAGCTTTCATTTTCCTAGCAAGCGCACACATACACAATGAATAGCAGCCTTCCACCTGTGTGTGTGTGTGGGGGGGGGGGGGGGGGGGGTGTGGGGGTGTGTGTGTGTGTGTGCATCTATTCAAGTTCTCATCTTACTGTTGAAGGTTTCCTTTATATTTCGCTGTCAGCCCTCCTCCACCACAAGGTCACACACACACACACACACACACACACACACACACACACACACACACACACACACACACACACACACACACACACACACACACACACACACACACACACACACACACACACACACACACACGGAGTGTGCATTGAAACACTTTGGCCTTTCTATCGGTGTAGATTGCTCTTTGGTTGGGGATGCATGGAATCCTTGATTGAATGCTCAGGTGTCATTGGCTAACAAAAGAGATTCCTCGCTATGCCCCGCCCCCTCACCTCCACCACCACCGCTGTCTGCCTACTGACTGCTGTCAAGTGTCTGGTGGTTTATCTGAAGCAAGGTGTGTGTGTGTGTGTGTGTGTGTGTGTGTGTGTGTGTGTGTGTGTGTGTGTGTGTGTGTG
>CM051005.1:5069597-5127097 GCA_027704905.1 Muraenolepis orangiensis | reverse complement strand
TCTCTCTCTCTCTCTCTCTCTCTCTCTCTCTCTCTCTCTCTCTCTTTCTCTGTACTCTCTCTCTCTCTCTCTCTCTCTCTTTCTCTGTACCTCTCTCTCTTTCTCCTGTACCTCTCTCTCTCTCTCTCTCTCTCTCTCTCTCTCTCTCTCTCTCCTCTCTCTCCTCTCTCTCTCTCTCTCTCTCTCTCTCTTTCTCTGTACCCCTCTCTCTCTCTCTCCCTCATGTCCTCCGTTCACCCTGTCTCGGGTTGCTTCCTTCTTTCATTCCACCCCCCTCCTCTCTGTTCTTCTATCGGTGTTGTACGGTCACCCTCTCCGCCTCCCGTCTGGACAGGATGGAGAGGGCGGCAGTTGCCCAGGAGGTAGAGCGGGGTTGCGGGTTCGATTCCCCCCCGGCTCCTCCTTCTAGCCAAGTGTCGAGGTGTCCCTGAGCAAAACACCCTCAACCCTGACTTCTGCCGGCTGTCTCCTTGCATGGCTGACGCCGCCGGTGTCTGATCCATGCTGTCCAGTCCAGGAGGACATTTATCATATATGTCCAATACTGTAGTACCACTTTATCAAATGGATTCGAGGACGAAGACGTGTCTCCTTAAATGGTACGGAAACCCCCCCCCCTAACCCCCCCCCTGGTGTCTCCCTGCAGGCTTTCACCTGAGCGGCACGGTGATGGAGCCCGCCACGCCCTCGGATCCCGAGGTCACCCACAAGGTGGCCATCAGCTTCGACCGCTGCAAGATCACCTCAGTGACGTGTGGCTGCGGGAACCGGGACATCTTCTACTGCGCGCACGTGGTGGCGCTCTCTCTGTACCGCATACGCAAGCCCGAACAGGTGAGAATACGTACAATATAGTGTGTGTGTGTGGTGTGTGTGTGTGTGGTGTGGTGTGTGTGGTGTGTGTGTGTGGTGTGTGTGGTGTGGTGGTGTGTGTGTGGTGTGTGTGTCCATACAAACAATTTAAAGTTGCCAAGATGGTCAATTCCAAAATCCTAAACATAACATCCTTGTTCCGAAATATAATACAAGATAAATCTTGCAACTTTTGCTATCACTACACTTTGGATAAAAGCTTCTGCCACATGGAATAATATAATAATATAATAATATAATATCAGTATAATACCTATTTTTATTTTAGTTCAAACTAACTGAAAATGTACGAACGGAAATGAGGGCGTAACAGAAATGGTCTTTTGTCCGTGGCGTCCGTCCGTCCCGCAGGTGAAGCTTCGGCTGCCCATCTCGGAGACCCTGTTCCAGATGAACCGGGACCAGCTGCAGAAGCTGGTCCAGTACCTGATCACGGCCCACCACACCGAGGTGCTGCCCACCGCGCAGAAGCTGGCCGACGAGATCCTGTCCTCCAACTCGGAGATCAACCAGGTCCACGGTGAGTCAAAAGGTTCCAGGTTCGAACCCCCCTCCTCCGATGTCCAGGGTCGTCACTTCCTCGCGTGCAAGAGAGGGGTGATAAGAGAATGGAGGACGGGCCGACGGTTATGTTTTAGTCTGTTTTGTTTGTCTGTTAACTCAAAAAGTAAGATAACTCAAAAAGTTATGTCTGGAATTGGGCAAAACTGTGTGGTTAGATTACTCATCGGCCGAGGAAGGAACAGTTAATTAGGTTTTTGGCTCACAGATCCGAATCCGGATTTAGGGGATTTCTTTAGGTATGCTCTCTACTGAGGGCCTTCTGGTTAAGGACATGTGTTTATATGAATGACAGAATAGAAACCGTTCTGGGCTGAGAGAGAGGAAGGCAGAGAAGGATGGTCACAGAATGAGAGGAAGAGGGGATGCTAGGGAAGGGTTTAGGAGGGATCAGGGTTCTGGGTGGAGGGGGGCGTTGGGGGTTGGGGGGTTTTCCGAGTGTCCAAGAGAACTTGTCTTACTGCTCCTCCTCCTTCGTCATCCTCCATCTGAAGTGTTGACATTCCTCCTGCCGGCCTTCCTCCTTACCCAGGAAGTCCTGTGTTACTGCTCTTCCTGTCTGTGGACACCCCCCCCCCCCCTCCTCCCCCGACAATCCTACCTTGTCAAACAGTCCGCCCAGAGTGGCGAGCGTGTAGTGAGCCGGTGGAGGAACAAGGGTGGTGTCCACACACACACACACACACACACACACACACACACACACACACACACACAGAGTCGCTCAGCACCCACCACTCTGGGCGGTTGTTTTGTCTGCAGCCGGGGTCCCGGGACGATCAAAGAGGAGAGGAGAGCTTTATTATGAGAGAGTGAAGCCGGCCCTTCCTCCTTAGACGGACAGGGGAGAAGTCACACAGACCCACCGGGCAACTCAACACACACACACACACACATATACACACACTTACAGAAACACACACACACACACACACACACACACACACACACACACACACACACACACACACACACACACACACACACACACACACACACACACACACACACACACACACACACACATACACAGAAGCGCACACACACACACACACACATACAGAAACACACACACAGACATGTGCGCTCCGATGCGGAAATGGTTTGGGTAAATAAGCGAGGAGGAGGGGGAGGAAGAGGAAGAGGAGGAGGAGAAAGAAGAGGAAGAGGAGGGTCTTTGGAAGCTCTTAGGGACGCCGGTGGAGAGTGAAGCTTCTGGAAAAAATGAGCGTCCATTTCCGTCTCTATATGGCTGCCCTGAGCCTTGTTTGTTTGCTCAGGGGGTTTGGGGCGGTGAGCCCTGCGTGTGTCCAAACAGGAACAAGAACAGGGACGGGGACAGGAACAGGAAGTGACGGGTCCTCCCCGCTGTTTATCTTAACGTGGAGATGGTCCCTGAGGATGTGGACGTCAAAGTTAAAGAAGGAGCATTCATCTTTCGGTCTACCCTTTAGTGTGTTGTTGTTGTTGCTCCTTCGCCTCTAAAGATTCTTTATCGCTCAACGTTTGTGTGTGACTTCCCATGCCCACCTCTTTACTACTTTGCTAATTAATATTAATGTGTGTGTGTGTGTGTGTGTGTGTGTGTCTCTCTCTCTCTCCCTCCCTCTCTCCCCCTCTCTCTCCCCCCCTCCCTCCCTCCCTACAGGTGCTCCTGACCCCACGGCGGGCGCCAGCATCGACGATGACAACTGCTGGCACCTGGACGAGGACCAGGTGAGGGAGCAGGTGAAGCAGTTCCTCTCCCAGGGAGGATACTACGGGTCGGGCAAGCAGCTCAACTCCATGTTCGCTAAGGTAAGGACCCCCCCCCCCTCCCCCGCCCACCTGACGTGTGTCTATGTGTAGAGTGGTCACCCCTGGGCATCGATGAACATTAAGACGACTCGACGCCAGTAGCGAAACGTCGTCGACACGAGCGAACGCGCCGGGGAAGGTTGGCCAGCGTTAGAAAAGGAGCTAGCATTAGTGCCGTTTGTGACCGCTAGCCACATTACCAATATGAGCCCAAAAAAATATTACATTTTCGATCTTCAAATCATAATTGATCAGGTTTCTTTAGTTATATTAGGTAACGTTTGCAAAAAAAAATGTGATTCAAAATGGAACTAAAAATAGCTAATGCTAGCAAATGTGAGTCAACACGCTAGACGGTTGAATCATGTCTCCCCTCCCACCCAGGTGCGTGAGATGCTACGAATGCGCGATTCGAACGGCGCCCGGATGCTAACGTTGATCACGGAGCAGTTCATGGCGGACCCTCGTCTGTCGCTATGGAGACAGCAGGGCACAGGCATGACGGACAAGTGTCGACAGCTGTGGGACGAGCTGGGTAAGGGTGGTCTCTCTCTCTGTCTTACTCACTCACTCACTCACTCACTTACTCACTCACTTGCTCACTCACTGGCACACACACACACACACACACACACACACACACGCACCAACAGTGTTTATTTGTAAAGTTAAGCCCTAGTCTGGGCTTGTAAGCTACTAGTATACCAGTAGTAGTAGTAGTAGTGGTAGTAGTAGTAGTAGTAGTAGTAGTTAGTGGTAGTAGTACAAGTTCGTTTAGCAGCTGTTAACCAAGTCAGGTTATTAGGTCACTTAGGTCAGACAGTTGATTGGTCGGTCACTCTGTCAGTCAGATGACAGATGGGAGCTACCTCCTTCCTCCTCCCTCCCCCATCTCCTCCCTTCCTCCTCCCCCTCCCTCCCCCTCCCCCCCCCCCCCCCCCCCCCACACTCAGAGGGATTGATAAGGGCCAGGTGATCAATATGGCCGCTTGGCCTCTCCGTCCTCCGATCAATGTGGGCGTTTAGAGGGCCCGTTTAGACACGCACATCCTGGGGGAGAGAGGGAGAAAGGGGGAGAGAGAGAGAGAGGAAGGGGGAGAGAGAGAGAGAGGAAGGGGGAGAGAGAGAGAGAGAGGAAGGGGGAGAGAGAGAGGAAGGGGGAGAGAGAGAGGAAGGGAGAGAGGAAGGGAGGGAACGGGGGAGGGAGGGAGAGGAACGGGGGAGAAGGAGAGGGAACGGGAGAGGAAGGGAGAGGGAACGGGGGAGGAAGGGAGAGGGAACGGGGAGGAAGGGAGAGGAACGGGGGAGGAAGGGAGAGGGAACGGGGAGGAAGGGAGAGGGAACGGGGGAGGAAGGGAGAGGGAACGGGGGAGGAAGGGAGAGGGAACGGGAGAGGAAGGGAGAGGGAACAGGGGGAGGAAGGGAGAGGGAACGGGGGAGGAAGGGAGAGGGAACGGGGGAGGAAGGGAGAGGGAATGGGGGAGGAAGGGAGAGGGAACGGGGGAGGAAGGGAGAGGGAACGGGGAGGAAGGAGAGGAAGGGAGGGAACGGGAGAGGAACGGGGGAGGAAGTAGAAGAAAGAGGAAGAGACCTAAAGGAAGAGGGTGAGAGAGATTAGTTTGGTATTAGAGTTTGAGTATTATAAACAAGTGTTAAGTAAAAGTGCGTTCTGTTAGTGTTTTTTTAATCATTTCATCCCTTTTATGTTGTTTATATTGTTTATATTGTGTTATTAATGCTCTATATTTATATATATACAGTGTATGTGAGTATGTGTGTGTGTATATATATATATATATATATATAGATATATATATCTATATATATATAGATATATATATATCGCATGGTGTCACGTTCATAACAATAGCATTGAGACCAGGAGACGACACGCTCTCCACTTCCCTGTGTGTTTGACCTCTGACCCCCGTCCGTCCTCCCCAGGTGCATTGTGGGTGTGCGTGGTGCTGAACCCCCACTGTAAGAGCGATGAGAAGAGCAGCTGGCTGAGGCAGCTTAAGAAGTGGGGGGACATGGACGTGTGTCCTCTGGAGGACGGCCACTACGGCAGTGAGCTGCCCAACATCACCAACGCTCTGCCCCAGAGCAGCCTGGCCCAGGGTACACACACACACACTACACACACACACACACACACACACACACACACACACACACACACGCACACACTATACAGTAAACACACACTCACACACAGCTAGTACTAAACTATCTTTGTGTGTGTTTGTGTCTATGGATGGATGTGTGTGTCTATGGATGTGTGTGTGTGTCTATGGATGTGTGTGTGTGTCTATGGATGGATGTGTGTGTTTGTGTCTAGTGTGTGTGTGTGGTGTGTGTGTGTGTGTGTGTGTGTCTATGGATGGATGTGTGTGTGTTCAGACTCCCTAGCCCGGCCCAGACGCACAGTGTTCAGCCGGGCCATGGAGGCCTGTGAGCTCCACTGGCAGGACAGCCACCTCCAGAGGATCATCAGCAGTGACCTCTACATGTCCCCCGCCTACCAGAGGGACCAGGGGGACAGCCTGCTCTTCAACCCCCAGGGCCTGCCCCTCTGGCTGGGTACGACCCCGCACCCCGCACACACTGGGAGACAGACAGACGGGCAGAAAGACAGAGACACACACACACACACACACTGTGATACACACACACACACACACACACACACACACACACACACACACATACGTAGATATCTACATACATACACATATTATGTACACACACACACACAGTATTGATACACACACACACACACCACAGCACACACAACACACAGTCATTGTGCTGATACTGAGCCCGGCATCTGCAGTAAGCAGCTTCCTGCTAAGATCTGTCAGCTTCTGCAACTTAAGCCGGCTAACACACACACACACACACACACACACACACACACACACACACACACACACACACACACCACACACACACACACACACACACACACACACACACACACACACACACAAGCTACTTTCTGCTGAGCCTGCAGTGAGTGTGCACGTGTCTGTGAGTGTGCAAAATCTCCATCCTCCTCCGTGTGCATCCTCTCATCTCTCTATGTGTGTGCGTGTGTGTGTGTGTGCGTGCGTGTTGGTGTGTGTGTTGGGGTGTGTGTGTGTCTACAGACCACGTGCCCACGGCGTGTGCCCGCGTGGACGCACTGCGTTCCCACGGTTACTCGCGGGAGGCCCTGAGGCTGGCCGTGGCCATCATCAACACCCTGAGGCTCCAGCAGCAGAGACAGATGGACGTGTACAAGCACCAGAAGAAAGGTACACACACACACACGCACACGCACACGCACACACACACACACACACACACACAACAACACATTGCATTGCAATACTGTCATTCAACAACAGGTAGGCTAGAGAACTACTAGTCACCAGGAGACGGTTCACTCTGGAAAGTGAAAGTGATGGGTGTCATCTCTCCCCCCCCCCCCCCCTACAGAGCTGCTCCAGAGGGGCCTGACCTCCACCAGCACCCTGGAGGGCTGGGTGGGCCACCCTCTGGACCCCATCGGCTGCCTGTTCACCACCCTGACCGAGACGTGTCGCATGGACGACGACGGAGCCATGGACACCGGAGGTACCAGCGCCGCCGTGAGGCTACCGCTGCTAGCTCACATTGAATAGCTTACATAGCTGAGAACATAGCAACAGATCTGGCTCACTATTTAGCAAAGATGATTCCATGATTCCGATAGCTGGCTCACTATTAGCAAAGAGGATTCCATGATTCCGATAGCTGGCTCACTATTTAGCAAAGAGGATTCCATGATTCCGATAGCTGGCTCACTATTTAGCAAAGATGATTCCATGATTCCGATAGCTGGCTCACTATTTAGCAAAGATGATTCCTATACAGAGGACACCTACAGCTAGTGTCCAATAATCAGTTAAAGTAGTACTGTGTGTGTAGTACTACTACACATGTACTACTGAGTAGTACTGGGTACTAGAACAAAACAGGACTACAAAATGCTAAACTATCTTTGAGTTTTGCGTTGAAGAAGAAGACCAAATAAATGATCAAAATCAGTTCCTGAAACCCCCCAGGGAGCTTTCTCACACACACACACACACACACACACACACACACACACACACACACACACACACACACACACACACACACACACACACACACACACACACACACACACACAGCCTTAAACAGCGCATTGTGAGCAGGGCCTAATGTTCACCCAGGGGGGGGGGGGGGGGGGGTGGTCATCAGATGACTTGTCCCAGTCAATGGAGCCCGGGCCGGGGGCATTCTCCTGTCCAGACCGGCCCTATTGTACCCCAGACGGCCCTAAAGTACCACACATGAATAGGCTGAATGCAGCGGGGCTATAGTGTGTGTGTGTGTGTGTGTGTGTGTGTGTGTGTGTGTGTGTGTGTGTGTGTGTGTGTGTGTGTGTGTGTGTGTGTGTGTGTGTGTGTGTGTGTGTGTGTGTGTGTGTGTGTGTGTGTGTGTGTGTGTGTGTGTGTGTGTGTGTGTGTGTGTGTGTGTGTGTGTGTGTGTGGGTAGCCACCGGCCCGCTTGCCTTTCCACCCAAACTGTGTGGCTCTTTTTCAGCTTCATTCAAGGCAACTAGAATAGAGCAGTAGAACCGAGTTAGAATAGAGTTATAGGACAGACCAGAGCAGTGGAATAGAGTTATAGGACAGACCAGAGCAGTGGAATAGAGTTATGGGACAGACCAGAGCAGTGGAATAGAGTTATAGGACAGACCAGAGCAGTGGAATAGAGTTATGGGACAGACCAGAGCAGTGGAATAGAGTTATAGGACAGACCAGAGCAGTAGAATAGAGTTTTAGGACAGACCAGAGCAGTATAATAGAGTTATAGGACAGCGTAGACCAGTATAATAGAGTTATAGGGCATACATGAGTAGAGGAATATAGTTCTAGGACATAAAAGAGCAGTAAAATAGAGTTATTGGACAGACTAGAGCAGTATAATAGTTATAGGACAGAATAGAGCGTTATAATAGAGTTATAGGACAGAATAGAGCTGTAGACAGAATACAGCATTACAATATAGATATAGGACAGACCAGAGCGGTAGAATAGAGTTATACGATAGAATAGAGCAGTAAAATAGACAGAATAGAGTTATGAGATCGAGGAGAATAGGGTCTGGGTCGACCATTGTTCTCCATAGGCTACAGGGAACCATTGTCAGAACAGACAATACAGCATTAGCACACTGTGTGTGTGTGTGTGTGTGTGTGTGTGTGTGTGTGTGTGTGTGTGTGTGTGTGTGTGTGTGTGTGTGTGTGTGTGTGTGTGTGTGTGTGTGTGTGTGTGTGTGTGTGTGTGTGTGTGTGTGTGTGTGTGTGTGTGTGTGTGTGTGCACGTGTTGTTTGTCTGTCAGCTGAAGACATCTGTCATTCAGAGACAGGGAAGGGAGGGTGCTTTCGGTTGACCAATCAGCGAATTCCATTCACAGTGATCCGTTCAAACCAACCAATAGAAATGAATGGCCAGGCCATGAACCAATAATGCCTTTTGCACACACACGCAAGCACGCACACACACACACACACACACACACACACCACACACACACACACACACACACACACACACTGGAAAGGATCATTTGTTGAGGGGGCTTTAAGCAGTCAAACCCCCCAGCTCTCATGTTAGTGTTATGATGGAACGGTAGATGGATGGATACAAAGAGATGGGTGGATTGATACAGAAAGATGCAGATTGATAGATGGATAAATCTAGACACATTAGATGGATGGATTACAGATAGATGGATGGATAGACACATTAGATGGATGGATAGGTATGCGTATGTATTATGTAACAGAACTTAATCGTCTGTTTCTTGTGTCTCTCCCATCTCTCTCTTTCTCTCTCTCTCCTTCTCTCTGTCTGTCTCTCTCTCTCTCTCTCTCTCTCTCTCTCTCTCTCTCTCTCTCTCTCTCTCTCTCTCTCTCTCTCTCTCTCTCTCTCTCTCTCTCTCTCTCTCTCTCTCTCTCTCTCTCTCTCTCTCTCTCTCTCTCTCTCTCTCTCTCTCCCCTCCAGAGGGGGAGCCGCGGACCCCGGTCTACCAGCATGTGTCTGTGTGGGGGTGTGGTGAGGGAGGGGAATCCTACCTGGCCCTGGCCCTGGAGGTGGCCCTCATGGGGATGGGGCAGCAGAGGATGATGCCCGAGGGGCTGTACGCCCAGGACAAGGTACGCACCCACGCACGCACATACGCACACACACACACATATACACACGCACACGCACACACACTGAACAGGCACTAACATACCAATACACCCCGCCATCATGGCGAAAGGTTGTGTGTGAGCTGTCGTCACGGTAATGGGCGATGTAGGTATGCGTGTTGCGGTGTAGCTGCGTGTGTGTTGTTGTCACGGTGATGGCGGTGTAGGTTTGTGTGTGTGTGTAACTGTGTGTATGTTGATGTCACGCCGATGACGGTGTAGGTGTGTGTGTGTTCCTGTGTAACCGTGTGTGTGCTGTTGTCATGGTGATTCTGCTGTAGGTGTGTCGGAATGAGGAGCAGATCGTGGCGAAGCTTCAGGACCTGGAGCTGGACGAGCTGCTGGTTCAGACGCTACGCAAGCAGGCCCTGCAGCTGCTCGAAGGTATGGGGAGAAGACCTGTTGGTGTTGACCTCGCTCTACCGCTCTCTCTCTCTCTACCTCTCTCTCTCTCTCGCTCTCGCTCTCTCTCTCTCTCTCTACCTCTAACTGTCTCTCTCTCTCTCTCTCTCTCTCTCTCGCTCTCGCTCTCGCTCTGGAAAAACAGCAGATTTGAACAATGACGTTTTGCATCACGGAAGCTTTTGAATGAAAATGAAAATTTCTCTCTCTACTTCTACCCCCCTCTCTCTCTTTCTCTCTCTCCCCCCCTCCCTCCCCCCTCTCCCCCCTGCAGCAGGTCCGTTCAGCGGGCTGGGGGAGGTGATCCACCGTGAGAGTGTTCCCATGCACACCTTCGCCAAGTACCTGTTCACCGCCCTGCTGCCTCACGACGCCGACCTCTCCTACAAGCTGGCCCTGCGCGCCATGAGGTAGGACTACACCCTCCCCCATCCCCCCCATCCCTTACCCCCTCTCTCTCTCTCTCCCCCATCCCTTACCCCCTCTCTCTCTCTCTCTCTCTCTCTCTCTCCCCCATCCCTTACCCCCTCTCTCTCTCTCTCTCTCCCCCATCCCTCGCCTTATATACAAATTTTTATTTATTTTTATTTTGCGCGCACACACACACACACACACACACACACACAACACACACACACACACACACACACACACACACACACACACACACACACACACACACACACACACACACACACACACACACACACACACACACCTGCCTTTGGGTCTGAAGTGTGTCTAAGTAGAGTGTATAAATAGATATAAATAGACTCTGTTTTGCTGTAGTGAAGGAAACAATGTGTCCAACAAAGTGATTTATCCGTTAATAACTTTATTTATATTAGTTTCGCTTTCATTTTGTGGTTATTTTCAGCATGAAAAAGCAGTTGGCTAATCCACACACTCCCTATAACTCCGCCCCTCTCCTCCTCTCAACCAATAGGCTGCCGGTGCTGGAGTCGTCGGGCGGATCGGGCGACGTGGGCCACCCCCACCACGGGATCTCCATGGTGCCCAGCAGGTACCCCCGCTGGTTCACGCTGGGACACCTGGAGTCACAGCAGTGTGAGCTGGCCTCCACCATGCTCACCGCCGCTAAAGGTAGCGTAGCGCTAGCACACACACACACACACACACACGCACACGCACACGCATATACACACGCACGCATTATACATGCATACACACACACACACACACACACACACACACACACACACACACACACACACACACACACACACACACACACACACACACACACACACACAGGTACACATACACACACACACACACACATACACACGCATACACACACACACACACACATACACACGCATACACACAAACGCATATACACGCGCGCACACACACGCGCAAACACACACACACATGCATACACACACACACATGCATACACACACACACACACATGCATACACATGCGCACACACGCACACACACATGGGCATACACACACACACGCGCAAACACACACACACACATACACACACATGGGCATACACACACACACATACACACACATGGGCATACACACACACACACACACACACACACGCAAACACACACACACACACACGGGCATACACACGCATACACACACACACATATGCACACATCTTGTAGCAAAAGCTTTTATTTTAAGTGACTTCCACATATGATTACTATGTGTACTTGTTTACAATCAACACACACACACACACACACACACACACACACACACACACACACACACTCACAGGGTGAGTTGAGGGGAGACCGGCGTGTACTGACGCGTGTCTCTCTGGCGCCCCCCAGGCGACATGCTGCGGCTGCGCACGGTGCTGGAGGCGGTCCAGAAGAACATCCACTCGTCCTCCCTGATCTTCAAGCTGGCTCAGGACGCCTTCAAGATCGCCACGCCGGCGGACCACCCCCCTGACATCACCCTGCTCAACGTGGCCCTGGAGCTGGGACTGCAGGTGGGACCGCGTGTGTGTGTGGGCGTGTGTGTGTGTGTGTGTGTGTATTTATATTTATATATATTTATATTTATATATATATATTATATATATATTATATATATATATATACGGTTAATTGATATAATATATATATATTTATTTCTATGTATATATAATATATATTTATATATATAATATATATATTTATATATGTATATAAATATATATATAAATATATATATATATATGTGTGTTTGTGTGTATATATACACACAAGGCACGTGGACTAACTCTGACGTTGTACTTAAACTACAACAGGAGTTATAATTATAGTTATTATTATTAAATAGAGTGATGTGACACCATGAATACAAAACTCACAACGAATACTTTAAATGATTTGAATACTTTAAATGATTTGAATACTTTAAATGATTTGAATACTTGTGGCCAATGTCAACCGAAGGTTAGGATTCATTTTAACCGATAGTGTCAATCAGTACACTATGATACTATGATATGATATGATATGATGATATGATATGATATGATATGATATGATATGATATGATATGGTCGGTGAGCGGGTTGGACGGTTAATCGTTAACATCCCTCGTGTGTGTGTGTGTGTGTGTGTGTGTGTGTGTGTGTGTGTGTGTGTGTGTGTGTGTGTGTGTGTGTGTGTGTGTGTGTGTGTGTGTGTGTGTGTGTGTGTGTGTGTGTGTGTGTGTGTGTGTAAGAGAGAGAGAGAGAGAGATGCGAAGCGTTGATTGCATGTAATTCCACGGGGCCGAAGCCGTCCCATCTCACCACACACACACACACACACACACACACACACACACACACACACACACACACACACACAGAAAGAAAACCCCCCGTCTTTAAGTCACTTAGCAAATCACTAGCAACTGTGTTTCCCCCAGACTTGTAATTTCTCGCTAACAAAATGGCCACAACATCCCTTTTAAAATCATCGTTGGGCGCAAACTTTCCCCCCCTCCCTTTTCCGTTGGCGTTTGTTTAAAGCGACGGCGGCGGGATTGAGGCGTGATTGAGGCTCTGAGGTCAGCGGGCGCCACTGAAGGATTTATTTTGACGCTTTCATGCGGTTCTGGCAACGTTTATCCCAGGGCTTTTAGTTTTGAGTTGTTTAGTTTTTTGTGTGTTTCACGGTGCCGGCTAATTGAGAACGATATATGTGTCCGTCCGTCCGTCCGTCCCCCGCCCGCCTGGCACAGACTAGAAAGCTGTCGTTCTCCACCAAATAGTTAGAAAGAGGCTTTTAATTAACAGAAAAAACAGCCAGACCTTTTCTTTTAGTGGTATTTTACTGAAGCCCCTTTGAAGATGAGTCGGAGGAGAGTCTGAATTGAGTTTGGTTTTGCTCACCGTGAAGACTTGTGTGCTACTTATGTCCCGTAGAATGGAGTGTGTAACCTCTTTTGTGTGTGTGTGTGTGTGTGTGTGTGTGTAGGTGATGAGGATGACCCTGTCCACCCTGAACTGGAGAAGACGGGAGATGGTCCGCTGGTTGGTCACCTGTGCCACTGAAGTCGGTACGTACCGAACCAAACCAATACTCCCCGTCCACCTCCTCAATCCCATCCATCTTCTCCCGCTTATCCGTAATCGGGTCTTGGAGGTAGCAGCTCCAGCAGGGGACTCCAAACGTCCCTCTCCCTGGCAACATGGACTAGCTCTGACTGGGGGATCCCGAGGCGTTCCTAGGCCAGCTGGACATGCCTGGAAACCCTCCCTCAGTCCCTCAGTCCCTCAGTCCCTCAGTCCCTCATTCTCCCAATTCCTCTGTTCTTTTTTTTCTTTTCTTTTTCTGTTCCTCCTGCGTTGCATCTCTGTCCTTCTCTTGTGTATTCTGTTTTTCGTTTGTTCTTCTGTTTCTGTTCTACAATTTGACCCCTTCATCCTTCCTCTTCTCTTGACTCTCTTGACTTGACACCATCTTGTACACCATCACCTAGTAGGCACCACCACCACCACCCTTCACCCAAATGACCACCACCCAAATGAACGTTTTGAACCAACCTCTCCTCTCCTCTCTCTCTCTCTCCCCCCTCTCCTCCACCTCCTCCTCCACCTCCTCCTCCACCCGCAGGTCTGCGGGCGCTGATCAGCATCCTGCAGAGCTGGTACACCCTCTTCACGCCCACGGAGGCCACCAGCATCGTGGCGGCCACCGTCATGTCGCACAACACCATCCTGCGGCTGGGTCTGGACTACCCGCAGCGCGAGGAGCTGGCCGGCTGCGCCCGCACGCTGGCACTGCAGTGCGCCATGAAGGACCCGCAGAACTGCGCGCTGTCGGCGCTCACGCTCTGCGAGAAGGACCACATCGCCTTCGAGACGGCCTACCAGATCGTGATCGACGCCGCCGCCGCCGGCATGACCTACTCGCAGCTGTTCACCATCGCCCGCTACATGGAGCACCGCGGCTACCCGCTGCGCTCCTTCAAGCTGGCGTCGCTGGCCATGACGCACCTCAACCTGGCGTACAACCAGGACACGCACCCGGCCATCAACGACGTGCTGTGGGCGTGCGCCCTCAGCCACTCGCTGGGCAAGAACGAGCTGGCCGCCATCATCCCCCTGGTGGTGAAGAGCGTGCACTGCGCCACGGTGCTGTCGGACATCCTGCGGCGCTGCACCGTGACGGCGCCCGGCCTGGCCGGCATCCCCGGCCGCCGCAACTCGGGGAAGCTGATGTCCACGGACAAGGCGCCGCTCAGGCAGCTGCTGGACGCCACCATCTCGGCCTACATCAACACCACGCACTCGCGGCTCACGCACATCAGCCCGCGGCACTACGGCGAGTTCATCGAGTTCCTCAGCAAGGCGCGGGAGACCTTCCTGCTGGCGCAGGACGGACACATCCAGTTCGCCCAGTTCATAGACAACCTCAAGCAGATCTACAAGGGCAAGAAGAAGCTCATGATGCTGGTGCGCGAGCGCTTCGGCTGAGACCCCGCCCCCTTTTCCCTGACCCCGCCCTCTCCCTCCCTCCCTGACAACAGGGAGTGCCCCGCCCCCTCCCTCCCTGACAACAGGGAGTGCCCCGCCCCCTCCCTCCCTGACAACAGGGACCGCCCCGCCCCCTCCCTCCCTGACAACAGGGACCGCCCCGCTCCCTCCCTCCCTGACAACAGGGAGCGCCCCGCCCCCTCCCTCCCTGACAACAGGGACCGCCCCCTCCCTCCCTCCCTCCCTGACAACAGGGACCGCCCCCTCCCTCCCTGACAACAGGGAGCGTTTTAGTTTTTCGTTTTTTTTGGTTTGTCTTGTTTGTTTTTTATGGAAGTAGCTCGACAAATTTGGCTTCTGTTTCACGTTTGTTTTGTTTATTTTAGTTTTGTTCGTCTTCTGATTGTCCGACGCTTGTCGTCCCGGTCGATTTTTTTTGTTGTCTCTGGTGGCGTGTGAACCCAAAATGGCTTCCGGGAAAGCGATTTAAAGAGAGGGGGAAACGGGTGAGGTGCCGTCGACGGCGAGGGGGGAGGGAGGGAGGGAGGGAGGCTACTCGCAAAGAAACGACAACTAAAGAATCCCCCCCCCCCTCCCCCTCCCCCTCCCCCGACTTATCGGAATACAAACCAAGGAGACTTCTGGAAGGAGGACGTGAACACACCAAATGAACGGGGAACTCTCTCTCGTACCCGGAGACAGAAACCATGACAAGATGGAGGTTCTCCTGAGGACAGAGAAACGCCCCGTCATACCTCAGTATTATCATACTAAAAACACGCCTGTGTGTGTGTGTGTGTGTGTGTGTGCGTGCGCATGTGTGTGTGAGTGTGTGTCAGTGTAACCTCTCACAGTAGAATCCAGTACCAACGGGTGTGTGTGAGTGTGAGTGTGAGTGTGAGTGTGAGTGTGAGTGTGTGTGTGTGTGTGTGTGTGTGTGTGTGTGTGTGTGTGTGTGTGGCGGACGCCAGCAGGTGGCGCTGGGCTGTGAAGTAAACCTCACTTTCCGACGCCTAAATAGACGTTGTAGCTCCATGAAGCTATGGAGCCCGTGGGTTTTAGCTTCCGGCGTTGGAACGCTGGAGGTTGTGAGTTCCAGCCCCGCAAAGGGAGCCGCGCGGTGCCGTGTGTACACTTAGCGGCCACGGTTAGCGACTGTCCTATTTCTGTTTGTGACCGCACACACGTGTGTGTGTGTGTGTGTGTGTGTGTGTGTGTGTGTGTGTGTGTGTGTGTGTGTGTGTGTGTGTGTGTGTGTGTGTGTGTGTGTGTGTGTGTGTGTGTGCGCGCGCTCTCTAGTTGCCTGTGGCCAAAGCCTTGGTCTCTCCTCTCTTCTCTCTTCAAACCCTCCGGTGGTTCGGCTCTGACCTCCCTTGAACAGGATTTAGCCTCTCAGCAATATTAGCCAGATTGCTTACTGGCGAGGATGGCTCTGGTTGCCTGGCAACATGAAGCTTCGGGAGCTGCTGCAGGAGCTACGGCAACAACAGAGTCCTGGGAGGGAAACCAGTAACAACGCTGTGATTGGTCGGATTTTTGGCGAACGCTTCTGCGCTCTTAAAAACACGCAAAAAAGGAACGCAACAAAAAAACGCAAACCGAACGGACCCGTTCGTACCCTTCGTGCGCCATGTTTGTTTTCCCTGTGGAGGTTAAGATTCCCGCCTTTTTTCAGTCCGGTTTGTTTGTTTTTTGTCGGCGTTATGTTGGCTAACGGCCGCGTGACGCTCAGCGAGAGCTGGAATCTTTTTTAGCGGTAGGACTGCATGTCGACGTGCAAGCACTTCACACGTATACCTCGCTCCCCGCCGTCCCTTCCTTTAAAGCGTTTACTTGTTCGGAAACTTCCAGAAACAACCGGATTTGGCATTCAGCGGGATTAACGTTCGGTCAAAATGACCTCACGATTGTTTCTTTTGTTTTGTTTGTTAGCTTTTTAATTTTTTTTAAGAGAAAACAAATAATTGAAAAAAATGAAGGCCGAGGAAACGGAAATGTTATCGAAAGGTTAAACTTTTTCATTTTTTTTTTTTCACATTCCATGAGAACAACTTTTGCCCCGCCCCCTCCCCTCGGGGTCAAAGGTCACCGCTTTTATCTTTTTTTTTTTTTTTTCGGATGGAAAGAAGGACGGATAACGGAATGAGGGAAGAGGAACCAAGGAAACGAGAGACGAAACTCAGTTCTCAGGGAAAAATCACTTAAAGAAACAAAACGAGAAAAATGAAAAAAAGGTAGTAGCATCAAGCATTTAAAAAAAACAAAAAAGAAAAATATTGTAAATACTGAAAGTGTCAATTCAGAAAATTGTAAAGTTATAATTATTTATGATGAGTACGTTTTTTTTATTATTATTTTTGGCTCCGTGTTCCGTTAGTTTTGGTCATCCCGTGGGGGACGGGAGAGGGACTTACTTGAATTTTAACTTTATTTTTTAAACATTTCTGTGGACTTCGAGCGGGGGGGAATGTGGGGGCGTTTTTTTGTAAAAGACTTCAATGCGTTTCTCAGGTGCTTCTTGTGTACAATTCTCCCGTGTGTTACGTTCTCTATTATTATAATTATAACTACTATTTACCGGTTAACTAACGGTTAACTACTATTATTTGTACTTCTTTTGTTCATTTTATTTTATTTTTGGTAAAAAACAAAACAAAAAGGAAAGTGGAAGTGTTTTAGTTTGTGACGTTTATGAACGAGAACGACGAACCATCCCGGAAAACCCTTTTTACTATGCAGAATCACTCCCATATGACACACACACTTAGACACACACACACACACACACACACACACACACACACACACACACACACACACACACACACACACACACACACACACACACACACACACACACACACTTAGACACACACACACACACACACTTAGACACACACACTGACTTGAAAGAGGGATGGAACTAAAACATACAACCACTACTTTTAAAATGTTACATTTTGGATACACACACACACACACACACACACACACACACACACACACACACTCACATCTGTCTGGATGCGCTGTAGCCAGGGGGGGAGGAGCTGTAGGTTTTGGAAACTGTGGAAAACGCCTTTTTGACCGATCAATGTACATAGTTGTTTGTTTTTAATTTCTTTTTTCTTCTTAAATTCTAATTGGTTTTCAATCAGGACTCAGGCCTCCAGTGTCTCTTCTCAAAGTCACCCCGTGTTGCCAGGCAGAGAAAGATGGAACAGAGCATATTGATAAGGAGGCGAAACACACGAGACCGGCTGTAGTTGGACAGAAGGACGGTCTCTGGGTCCTCGACCCTCTGTTGGTCTGCTGTTTGTCATCCGCCGGCCGTCTTCTGTTCCTCCTTCCCTCCCTGGTTCAGTTAGCCCCGTTAGCGCGCAGTTGTGCTCCGTGACGTCCCGCTCACAGCGCCAGGTCCGCTCACACAATGGTCGGTGTGCTACAGCGGCCCAGATCACAGCCACACGTTACAATCTTAAGAAAAATGCTTATTATTATACTTTTGTATTTTATTTTATTCGTTTTTTTTTAAATGCCCGGTTCCACTGCTTTTCTCCCCTGTTCCCCTGCAAAAAAGCACCAACAAAAAAAGGTCCCCGCGTTGGGTTCCACCGCGTTGGGTTCCACCGATCTGATCTGCTTAATAAGGATCAGAGATTTGTTTGGGATATAATTCCCCACCGGTCCCTCGGAACAGCCTCAAATATGGCATCACACTCTCTCTCTCTCTCTCTCTCTCTCTCTCTCTCTCTCTCTCTTTCTCTCTCTCTCTCTCTCTCTCTCTCTCTCTCTCTCTCTCTCTCTCTCTCTCTCTCTCGTCCACCAACCGTTCTCCCTCTCTCCTCCGTTGCCCCCAGTTTACTTTCCGTTTGTATTTTGTCTTAACTTAAGGGAAATGTTCAAGTGTTTGCCGCCTCTTTGTGCTACTGATCATATTAATAAAAGGTATTTCCAGTATTTGTTGCCACAAGTATGAAAGCTAAGCTCACCATCGGCGCGTTTATGGTTTTCAATTTTTTTTTTTTTCCTAATTTGGTTTTCCTGAGCGAATCTTCTTGCGACTCCTTTGAGCAACACTGTCTATAAAGCGAGAATTTATTACTATTTATCTAACGCTACCACCGTTTTATATTGATTTGTGTTGAAATCTCTTTTCTATGAATAAAGTGTGAAACACGTCCATTGCTTTGGCGTTTTTATTTTTCTTATTTATTCTTTCCTTCCTCAGAAACATTCCAGAATATGTTTTACTCTGTGTAAACATAATGTTACTGAGTGTTAACATAATGTTACTCAGTGTTGACATAATGTTACTCAGTGTTAACATAATGTTACTCTGTGTTGACATAATGTTACTCAGTGTTAACATAATGTTACTCAGTGTTGACATAATGTTACTCAGTGTTAACATAATGTTACTCAGTGTTAACATAATGTTACTCAGTGTTAACATAATGTTACTCAGTGTTGACATAATGTTACTCAGTGTTAACATAATGTTACTCTGTGTAAACAGAATGTTACTCAGTGTTAACATAATGTTACTCAGTGTTGACATAATGTGAGTCAGTGTTAACTAATGTTACTCAGTGTTAATGTAAAATGAGGTTTTCCGAGAGAAAATGCTTTGGAATAAAAGCGCTTTTTACTACATCGTCATAAAATATGTTTTAAAAGAAATATGACCAGGCGATGACCAAACACAATTTCCTATTTACCGAAGAGAGGTCCTCTCAGAGCACCAGCACTTGTTATACATGTAGAGGCTCATTCTTTAAGTCAACCAATCAATTATATTCCCCAGTATTTGTAATAGTAGCAATGTCTAAAGAACAAAACGCAAACCCAAAAATGCTCACGGCGGGAAAGATCCAGAAGGTGCTCCGATAGAGCCGAAAGGTTTTAAATAATCTTTCCAATATTTATTATAAATAGTTTTTCCAATCAACTCCAGCCTCCCGCGTCCAGCCGTGTCTTCTGAATGAAATCTGGGGGAAGTTTTTATTCCTCTGCATGTAACCCCTCCTAGTATTAGGAGCAGTGGGCCGCTATTACATATACAGCTGCAGTGTGGGAGGGGTCTGGTGCCTTGCTCAAGGGCAGACCTCGGCAGTGCCCAGGTGTTTTTCTGGGACTTGAACCGGCGACCTTCCCGGTTCCCAAGGCCCAAGTCCTAACAGACTGAGCTATCCTGCCGCCGGCCTTGTTTCGTAAACACACGCATTGAGAGGGGAAAAGAACAAAAACAAACCCACCAGAAAGAAGCATTTTGATCCTCAATGCTTCTCTCCCTCCCTCAACGATACACCAAGCAAAATTAATCTGATTTCCCCGCTGGACCAGGCAGTCTGCTAGTGATCAGTGGTGGATGGGAGCTCTGTGGGGGGGGGGGGACTTGTGCTAATTCTATTACTATTAATATATATTATATTAATATATCATGTATTAATATATTATATATTAATACATTATATCTCATCCTGCTGCCTTGGCACTTCTCTATTCTCCTTAATTAGAGTTTTAACTTAGCTGAAGCCACACAGCCAGGCATGGGGTGTGTGTGTGTGTGTGTGTGTGTGTGTGTGTGTGTGTGTGTGTGTGTGTGTGTGTGTGTGTGTGTGTGTGTGTGTGTGTGTGTGTGTGTGTGTGTGTGTGTGTGTGTGTGTGTGTGTGTGTGTGTGTGTGTGTGTGTGTGCTTGGTAAATTAGCTTATGTGACTTATCTGACCAGATGGAAAAGTAAAAGCTCATGTTGCAATCGTTACCTCTTATTTAATCTCTCTCTCTCTCCCCCTCTCCCTCTCTCCCTCTCTCTCTCTCCCCCTCTCCCTCTCTCTCTCTCCCCCTCTCCCTCTCTCCCTCCCTCTCTCTCTCTCCCCCTCTCCCTCTCTCCCTCTCCCTCTCTCCCTCTCTCTCTCTCTCTCTCTTTCTCTTTCTTAAGAGTGAGGCTACAGTCGGACTGCATGAGTAGGCCCATAGACTCTCATATGATACCTTTACAAGTATGCAGAATAACTGGAACACACACAAACACACACACACACACACACACACACACACACACACACACACACACACACACACACACACACACACACACACACACACACACACACACACACACACACACACACACACACAGGGTTCAGGGTTGAGCCACTGTAGTTGCTGGTTGCTTCAGCCAATTATTTCTGAGTCTCAAGTCTACATGCCAATCCAGCTAAATTGACTGCCTCTCTCTATCCCCTGCATGCTCTCTCTCTCTCTCTCTCTCTCTCTCTCTCTCTCTCTCTCTCTCTCTCTCTCTCTCTCTCTCTCTCTCTCTCTCTCTCTCTCTCTCTCTCTCTCTTCCCTTATATCTCTCCCCCACCCCACTCAATCTTTATCTTTCTCTCTCTCACACACACACACACACACACACACACACACACACACACACACACACACACACACACACACACACACACACACACACACACACACACACACACACACACACACACTCTTAGGGGAATTGCCCTGCTCCCTATCCCAAACAAAAAGACACAGCCCATCTGTGATGTATTTCCCATAAGATCTCTCTCTCTCTCTGTGTGTGTTTGTAGAGGCCGTCCCATGGTGCATTGCGTCCGCAGACAGAAACCATGACATGTTGTTCCTGGCTGTGTTAACACACTGTAACTGATTGGCCCCGTGTGTACGTTGCTGCATGTGTGCGATTCCTCACTGCGCTACACTGAGGCCACCGGCACTCCCCTCGCTGGATGGATACAGAGCTTCAATTCAGCGCGGTATCCACCGTTTACACCACCTCGCTGTGCATAAACACACAACCAACTTCAGTTCATTTGAACCCTTCTGCTGTCCTTACTTTTGCTGTTCATTACATTACATTACATTGCAGTCATTTAGCAGACGCTTTTATCCAAAGCGACTTACAATAGTGTGTTTCAACAAAGGAAGGTAAGAGAACAACTCGTCACCGGTTTTCACTATAGGAATTCGGCCGGTGGTGTTCCACAGGGGTCATACCTGGGCCCACTCCTGTTTGTGTGTGGTCCCCTGTAGACACTCACCTGTACACTCACACACAGCCTCCAAGCGCTGCACACCGGTCCACCTGCCTAGACTGCCACGCCGTGGAGGATTTTCCGAGGTTCAACACGGGACTCTCTCCTGTCACCCGGCGAGAGACGCTTGCAGCTAACGATGGCTAACGATCGTCAGCTAACGATGGCTGTCATGCGGTTTTAACGTCTGGTCGCTAGTAGACACTCGACACTTGTTAGCAACGCGGGTTACACGCGTGAGGTGAGCGGGTGGAGCGTATGCGGTGTTAGCCGATGACGGATGCTTCGCCGCGCGAAACGGCGAATTAAACTTCACCGATCTCTCTCTGTCAGGGAGGACAGCGCACCTGTTAAACAATCCAAAGTGAAAACGCAGCGATGCACTCCGTCAAACCCGCCAGCGCGTTTCCCGGGCGCCGCTAACCGCTAACACCGACGGTCTGCGCTCTATAATCATAACCGCTAGCTGAGTACTAGCTAGCGACAAAACGACTACTGCCTCCGTTTGTTTCTACTGCATTTGGTAGTGATTTTCATTAAATGCGCTGTAATGTTCTTCGTATATATCAGGTTCTATATGGTATATATCAGGTTCTATATGGTATATATCAGGTTCTATATGGTATATATCAGGTTCTATATGGTATATGTCAGGTTCTATATGGTATATGTATATACCATACACCATCTGTTTGATCCATTATCGCATATCCACATATTTGGGTGGTTGATTTGAAACATTGGAGAAGCTTTAAATAAATCTATAAACAACGTACTAAAAATGGACACTTCCTCGCGCCGTGGGCGGTGAGAGCAGCGAGGGATCTCCAATGCGTGGCGGGACAAAGAGGCTATTAGCGGAACAACGTGCTACGTAACAGCTGTTAGCATCTGTTAGCATGTTTAAAGCATGTTGCATGGCCTCCTCCCCCCAGGACTACCAGCATAATGATGACCATCAATCACTGCCAATGGAGGCTGTGTGTGTGTGTGTGTGTGTGTGTGTGTGCGTACGTGTGCATGTCTCTATTCATGCATGAAGTCATTGATAGATAATAGTGTGTGTGTGTGTGTGTGTGTGTGTGTGTGTGTGTGTGTGTGTGTGTGTGTGTGTGTGTGTGTGTGTGTGCGCGTACGTGTGCATGTCTCTATTCATGCATGAAGTCATTGATAGATAATAGTGTGTGCGTGTGCGTGTGTGCGTGTGCGTGTGCGTGTGCGTGTGTGTGTGTGTGTGTGTGTGTGTGTGTGTGTGTGTGTGTGGTCCCTGATAAAGCGCTGATAGTGTCCATCTCTGTCAGATGATGTACAGCCTGCTCTCTCTCCGACCAGATTGGATTCTCAGACCTGCTGATCGGCTGAGAGATGAAACCTGGACCCACACACACACACACACACACACACACACCACACACACACACACACACACACATTTAGAATTCTATACCCTGCAAGGCACAACAGCATCATGGGAAAATAGATCTTCTGTAGGCCTATCTCTTAGGAGTGTTTATTGTTCCTCCTGCAAACAGACCCCCTCCCCATCACACACACACACACACACACACACACACACACACACACACACACACACACACACACACACACACACACACACACACACACACACACACACACACACACACACACACACACACACACACACACACACACACAGCCTTGCCCAGATGGTTCAGCCTCTTCACTCCTGCAGGCTAAATGTCTACAATCAGTTTCCATTGATTTCTCCGCTGTTAATTTTTTTCTTCTTCTCCTTTTAATCTTCCTGCGCACAAAGGATTTACCCACAATGCACGGGTTCTCTCGCTCTCTCTCTCTGTATTTCTGTATTTCTTTGTGTGTGTGTGTGTGTGTGTGTGTGTGTGTGTGTGTGTGTGTGTGTGTGTGTGTGTGTGTGTGTGTGTGTGTGTGTGTGTGTGTGTGCGCATCTGTGCTCCAAGGCTAAGTATTGACATGTCATGACATGCTGTCAACAAGTTATTTTGTTATTCTCCTGACCTTTTCAATTTGGACTTCCTGACATTTTCAATACTCTAATAATATGTTGTGTGTGTGTGATTGTGTGTGTCTGTGTGTGTGTGTGATTGTGTGTGTCTGTGTGTGTGTGTGATTGTGTGTGTCTGTGTGTGTGTGTGATTGTGTGTGTCTGTGTGTGTGTGTGATTGTGTGTGTCTGTGTGTGTGTGTGATTGTGTGTGTCTGTGTGTGTGTGTGATTGTGTGTGTCTGTGTGTGTGTGTGATTGTGTGTGGTTGCATGCGACGCGGCGCCCATGTTTCACCAGTCAAAAGAAAAAGCACCATACCGTCCTCCTCTCCTGGCCGCCGTGTTTGTGTCGTAGCTCCTCCCACAAGGAGCCCCCCCCCCCCCCCCCCCCCATCCGATGGAACAGGAGGGCAGAGAGAGCCTCTTCTTTAGAGGATTGAGTGTCCAGGGTTTTAAATGACGTTTTCATGGTTGTTGTGGTGGATAGGACCAGTTGAGGGTTCGGTGCCTTGCGCAAAGGCACTTTGGACGGGGTGCCTGTTTTTTGCTCCACCTTACATCCATGGACGTACATCGGTGTGTATCCAGTATAAGTCAGTGGTTCTCAACTTTTTTTTTACAACGTGACACAATTGTTAACATGCCAGCTGTACTCTATAGTCTATAATATAATATAATAAAGTATATATATAATCTATATGTACCCTCGATAGTAAAGCAGAGGTTGTCAACCTTTTTCTCAGCGACCCATATCACAAAATCTTGCCTCCACCCCGGGGGAGGACAAAGAGGGAAGCCATCAAAGTACACGTGTCTCTGCAGTGAACATTTAACCCTCCTGTTCCGTCCTAAGGGATACAGAGGGTGTTCAGTGTGTGCTTTTTTCATTTAGGAATTGTAACTTTTTTTTTTAAACAATATGTTTATTCATTTCTTCATTTTCTCAAACAACATACTTACAAGTCACGACATACCTAAAACAAACTTAAATCAAAAATGAAAATAAAAACCTGAGGCAAAGACAAGACAGGAAACAATTCGATTTTATTTTAAAATAATAATAATAATAATAATGATAAAAAAACAATTTAAATACATAATAAATAAATAAAACAAATTGGAAAAAAACACAATTGGGCAGTAGCATCATTATCCTAAAAAAACAGTTTTTCCTTTAACCAGATCCCTCTCATTTATTCCCATTGTTCTTATTTCTTAGCATGTTTGACACATTAACATTCCCCAACAGTGGAGTAAACGGGCCTCAAACCCTATCAAAGGTTTCATTTTTCCTTTTCGGAATATACGTTATCTTCTCCATAGAACAGCAATTACCCATTTCAGCAGGAATTGTAACTTTTAAATGAAACAATAATGCTCCTGAAAGATAGTGTGTTATGGACAATACAACAATTAAGTTCAGCTTATGATTCGGATTCACTGGCGTGTGTTGTAATTGTAACGTGTTGTATTTCCTCAGTCGTCCAGCAGGGGGCGGCGATCCGCCTCAACATCGTTTTTGTTTGTTGACAGAAGAAGAAAGTCTGCGTCTCGTCTCTTATGGCCAAACTAAACTTTATACACCTGGTAAGTCGTGACAACAACAATATAACGATCTATAATTAAAATCATTATATCGTCTGCAACACATACCTTCTCCGCTACGAATCCATAGAGATGTTTGTGTTACAGGACGTCGTATTTAGCACTAGTTTAAACACTAAGACAGCAGTGTTAGCGTGCTAGTTAGCCACCAGCTAACTAGGAGCTCCTTTAAACATTAAAGTTAGTAACTGTCACTAACTTTAAAGTTATTCACGGCCACAAACGTTACATTTATGAATTCTCACTAACTTTCAAGTTATTAACTTGAACTCACTTTAAAGTTGTTAGTTCTCTTACTCAGGTCAACCACTAGAGACAAAACACTCAAGGTAAGGCTCCGGAAGGAGCAAAGCATGATGGGAGATGAGGTCTGTTTAAACTACAAAAAACACACTACAAGTTCACCTTGACCTATGAGTCAAGAAAATATGTACTTTATATTCTCAGTGGGAAATGTGCCACAACAGAAATTACAGGACAGTTATATAATTAAACGAAAAAAAAAGAACACAATTATCAGAAAGTAAATCTCATAATTAAAGACGGTGACATGCTACATTAATATTTCTTGTCAACGTTATCCCCGACAAAACACACACAACCACACATTCATCATCACACAGCGTTGACCTGTAAAGGCGGATAATGTAAGTTACTTATTCAATATTAACTCTGACGATGAAAAGGGTAAATGAGCTCTGCTCAGTGAAGAAGAGGTACATCGTGCTTCATGTTTAATATAACATTAAATATGAATACAGGCTCCACTAAAACATCCCTTGGTCCATGGAGAGCTCTGTATAGAGCTGGGATGAAAGGAGGGGCGTACTGGGGCAAAAAAGAGGCCTGGGAATTTGTATGTTAACGTCTTATTGGACCGCCATTTCCCATAAAAACGCTGATATAAGTAGTTTTTGAGTTCATGTAACACCAATTAGCCTTCAACAAAATTATTATAATGTCTATGTAGCCCAGTGGCTATACGCATGTGTTAATTGAACAGATGTTGACAGGTCATTGATTCTGCCTGTACCTTGATGACAACTATTCAGCCAACCATCTGTTCCATACTGTACCAGCATCCTTTACAGTTTATTCTAGTCCTCCCAACCAATTCCCATAGGCACCTTATCAAAACAGAGGTTATAATATTACTTTTAAGAGTACTTGAAAATAAGATATTTAGGATCTTTGGAAGTTGATGGATCACAGACGTCAGGAAGTCATGGCCTGTAAAGGATATGCAACCAAATACTAATCATGAGTTAATGAGGGCTTGCCTTGACAAAGACTATGAATACTTATGCAATGATTAGTATTTTATTTGGACTGTGCTAGGGGGTGAATACTTTTACTACTATACTTACCATGATGAACCAGAAAGATTTAATTCACAGTTATTTCGATTACGAGTTCCGAAGCTTCTTCGCGTTGTTTGTATTCCAATTGAAACTACTAGCATGCTAGCAGCGCCGGTTAGTCAGATTCTGGAATTTGTCTTTTTTCCTCACAAAAAAGGCTTGAACAACGTTCATACTATTGTGTCCAAATTAGACGTTTGTGTCATCTTCCTCAAGCGACTTCCTTTTCTTCTCCCTTTGCTTCTCAGCACCACCTTAACGCTTTGTATCGTGTTAAAGTAGCTCCATTTAGCCACACAAACAACTCACCTAGCTTAGATCCACAGCCAATGCGGCCAATCTCTGCTCACGCAGTGTCTGATTGACAGGTGACAGCCAACAGCAGAAGGGAAAGGGGTGGGACAAACCCACGTGGACCAAAGTTAATTGGCCAGCCACTACTAGTGAAACTATCAACAAACCAAAAAAGGCTATGGTATTAAAGGGCTACCCCACCTCGTGGGCCGTCTAGGCAACTGCTGCAGTTGTTTGGGTTTGTTTGCTTTACCGATTACCGGCCGCCGGGAAAACTCCTGGTGCTCCCGATGGCCAGTCCGCCCTGCCTGCATATTATGCACAATCTGGCTCCAATCGGGCTCCCCGGAGGAGCGGGAAACACGCATATCAGGCGCAGCGGTCAGTCTGTTTCTTGGTTTAGTCTTCATCTTGGTTTGATTATCATCAAAATCCGGAATGTCTGTAACGTTAGTGACCGGATCAGCTGTAAAAGTGAGCCAGGGGTTGAGAACCACTGGTATAAGTGTATAACATGTAGTGTTGTAGCAGACACGTTTATCCAAATTGACTCAACGGTGATTTCAGATACATTAAGGTCATTAAGGAGCAGGTTAGGGCATCTTTAGTGCAAGGATGTTTACAGGACTGTTGGCGGTGGGAATCGAACCCGGTACCTTTACATCACTGCACTGTTCTGCACTGTGTTCATGATGCTGCTGCACTACTGGCACTTAAACATGCTTTTAAAAATGTACATATCATTCATTAGTCACTTTATTGTCCTTTTTATTGTTATTTTTTATTGTGTACAGTATTTATATTTGTATTTGTATAGTATAGTAGTGTTTTAGAACATCCACACTGCGGGAGGGAATGGGGAGTAAGCATTCCATTGTACATATGGACAGTACAAATATGTACTTAAAAATCTTGACTCTCCGTTGAAATCACAAACTCGATCCTGTCACGTGATGTTATGCTTTTTATACCGTGAGTTTGTTTTCGTCGAACCTTCTGAGAAAAACATCAGCCACAAAAACATCAACAACTGGATTTACTATTCATGCTAGTATTCTAATCTTCTGCTTAGCGCCAACATAAAAACACCATTTAGGATTAACTGACTTTGTACACACCGTAATGTGTGTGTGTGTGTGTGTGTGTGTGTGTGTGTGTGTGTGTGTGTGTGTGTGTGTGTGTGTGTGTGTGTGTGTGTGTGTGTGTGTGTGTGTGTGTGTGTGTGTGTGTGGTGTGTGTGTGTGTGTGTGTGTGTGTGTGTGTGTGTGTGTGTCGATGTGTGTGTCGATGTGTGTGCATGTGTCCTGAATGAAGTAATAACGCAGTGGTTTAATTTTAATCCAAATTACTCTCTTGTATCACGGAAGTATTTTTCAAATACAATTTACCTAATGCGTCCGTGGTTGCCATAGTAACAAAGGTCCTGGCCCTGTGATTGGACGTTGGAAATAAGTTGTCCTAGCAACAAGCTGGAGAGGGAAAAGATAACAAATAAAGACAATAGCTTTTGTTTTTAATATAATAGGACAATATAGAACCTTAACTGTGTGTCTACTCTAAACTAGTAAACTAGTCAGCGTTTTTGTACAATGGGACCCGAACAGATCTACAAACAGTACCTTTTGGACCTTGTCGAACATAATGTACCAGATGTGTTCATTTAAATGCATGCATGTCACCTCTGCAATCCATCTCGATTTGACCAAATAGAAAAACAGGCTGAATAACCAGAGCTTTAACCTAATATAGTTATTTTTCCTCCGGGTGTATAGTGCAGCATTAACCCTCCCACCTCGCTCTGCTCTCTCGTGGCTCCGCTCCAGTTTGGCAACCGTGAGACAATAATTGTAAAGCGATTTGAGTAAAAACGATTTATAAATGCAGTCCAATTGACAACACACACACATAACCCCCCCCCCCCCCCCTCCATATAATTCCGTCATAAACCAGACCGATGAAATATCAAATCTGTTAGAAGAACCACATGGGCTAACGATACGCCCACGGATGCTGCTTCGCAATCAGCTATCGCCGTTTGGAGAAGGTTTTATGCTCCTGCAAACGCTTTGTAAAAAAAAAAATACAAAGCGAAAGAGAACTTTTCAACGTTTACTTATTTTTAATTAGAATTAAGACTTTCTATCCTTCTGAATGTTTTCCTTCGATATTTCTCCTTTTGTAAAAATAATAGTTGAAAGTGCCACCTGGACTTTTGCATTACGGAGTACATTCAGAAAGTTAAAAAAAAATTCTAATAATAATAAATACCCGTGCTACGTCGATATATACGTGTATATATATATCAGACATTGACGACCAAAAAGAAAGGTATGTTTCGGAACCAGTAAAACAGGCCGGATAATTAGTGCTTACAAAGACCATGTCTGCCCCCCCCCCCCCTCCCCTCCTTAAGAAACAAACCTTCAAACTAAAACATATGGATTAACACAGAACTCAATTAAATTACTTCAAGCAAACACCACACAGCCCATATCCTGGAGTCCTCCACTACGCGATGTGTTGTAACAGGGTGGTGCTCTGTGAGTTACAGGCGCTTCATCTTGCTTGCTTGTGGTCATTGTGGGTCATTGTGTGCCCTGACCATCCTTCTCCTGCTCTCTGAATGGTGGCTTTGTTGTGGCGTGGAAGAGAGGTCGGCGATGGCTGACTGACATGAACCAAAAGAAAGACTCACTCAGGTGTTCTGAATCAGTGGGTTTATTTCATTTGAGCACGTGGTACTGAGAGTTTCACATTTAGTGGAATAACGGGGTTGATCACAGTCCCGTTGACAGCGATCCGTTTGACCTCAGAATATGACCAAAAAAAATAAACTATCTTAGCTGTAGCAGTGATGAACATGTGACTGCGAGTACAAATATATATGGTCTCTGATACAACGTACTTCACACGCGGGCTTCCCTGATACAAACGTCACGGTGACGTGTGCTCATTACATCCGCCCTGGGAAACGTGGCGGTGACTTATAGTAGCCGCCACCACCATCACCGCCGCCGCCACCATCATCATCATCATCATCACCCTCACTGCTTCTGCTGCTTGTTCATTTGGCGGGATTGTGTGTGCACAGCCTCCACGAAGGCCCCCACGGCGTCGGGGTCCATGTCGGGGTACATGCCGTGGCCCAGGTTGGCGATGTACCCGCGGGTCCCAAAGCCTTCCAGCATCTTCTGGACCACCTCAGCGATACGCTCCTGGGGAGGCACGGACACATTCAAATGGTGATATTAACAACAACCACTAGAGGGCAGTGGAGCGCATAACCCCCCTGCCCACCGCCACACCAAACGGTCACCAAACGTTCTGGA
The DNA here is from genome assembly GCA_027704905.1 of Muraenolepis orangiensis. NCBI lineage: Eukaryota > Metazoa > Chordata > Actinopteri > Gadiformes > Muraenolepididae > Muraenolepis > Muraenolepis orangiensis. Next base: position 5,096,575 of record CM051005.1, on the reverse strand, counting down.
TCCAGATCTGCGGATCCAAAATAAATCTTAAATGGACCGTTCCTGAACCGGCACATGAGGAGTTAACCAGAGTTTTGTCCAATACATCACTTCAAAAGTGATGTACGGGACAAACAGGCGGAAACATAACCTCCATCACGTCTTCTACGGTGGAGGTGACCATAAAGAGAGAGGGGCAGTATAGGGTGGTGACGGGGGTTCGAGTCCCAGCCCAAAGGATTCTGCCTTTGATCCGCATTGTCCACAGGCTAATATTAATGTGCAGTAAACTTCGCCCGAGAGTCCATCTCATCCCCAAGCTGTGGTGTTTGTGTGGTGCCTTCACTGTCAGAGGACTAGAGTTTGTACCTTAGGGGCGTAGAGCGCACAGGGGTCCATGTTACCCTGGAGGCTGACCTTCCCTCCGGTCCGCTCCCTGAGGACAGACACAACAGAGACAGGCGGTGAGGACGGGGAAACTAGAACGTCCGTTTCCGGGACTCGCCCGAACGTGACGAGGTGAGCAGCCAGGGTTAGCATTGACGAGTTAGGAGACAAACGGTTTGGTTAGAAACGTCCTTCTTCTTCCTCCTCCGTTACTATCCCTTCCCTTTTAATGTCAAGTTCTTACATTTCTGTTTAGGAAACAAACAAAGTGGGGTCGTTGAACCGTCACCGACGAGCTACAGCTGCAACTAAACCAGACACACATTAAGGTGTGTGTGTGTGTGTGTTGATTTGAATCGAGTGCACACATGACAAGATATGAAGGTGTTTAGCAAGCAAGCATTAGTCTTATGTAGAGGTGACCTGTGTGTGTGTGTGTGTGTGTGTGTTACCGTGCCGACCGAGGGTCAATGGTCCAGTCCAGACTAACGACCTCATAGTTCGACTGAGACAAATCCTCCAGGCCGTAGTGGGCATCTTTAGCAAACACAATCTGTGACACACACACACACACACACACACACACACACACACACACACACACACACACACACACACACACACACACACACACACACACACACACACACACACACACACACACACACACACACACACACACACACACACACACACACAGTAGGTAATGGGGAGTAGGCATTCCAATGTACTTGTTGCAAATGGCCAGTCAAATCTTGTACACTTAGTGAAACGGCTCCCTCTGCTGGTGGACAGCTAGTATCACAACAGTGTCCACGCAAACATTTCTTTCAGGAATTATTGCGCAGATGCCGTTGTTTGTTCAATGCAACCCAAGAAGGACCAGGAACTCCTTGGTCCCTGCGGCCATCGTGGAGAACTGGTATAATGACGTATTGTTGCTTTGTATTTTGACTGCACGTCTTGTCTTGTCTAGTAAATTTCCCTGGCGGACGATAACCTATAAACTGTATTATTCTGGAGACGGGGTGAGGGCTGAGTCTCACCATGGGCACGTCCTGCCCCTTCTCCTTCATGCGGTCCTTGACCCGCCGGGAGATGTCTCTCAGGTAGGGCAGGGAGAACTCCTTGAACTCCACCGGGCCCAGGAACCCCGCGTTGCTGTCAAACACCTGCAGAGCCTGGGACAAAGGGAAGCGTTTATTTGGAATTTAAAGTTCTGTTTATTTGCAGAGCCTCTTTCACTAAATCATCAAGTGCTTTACAATCAGCACACAACAAACAGCAGAGCGCAAACACACACGATGGAATAAGAGCCGGAACAACCAGAAAATAAACAAACATGCTTAAGATTGGTTCAATACATATCTTCAGCCACAATTCTATGCGCTATACTAAACAATCACAGTCAAACACCCTGACCTATGACCTATGATGTGATCAATGATATTTCTATTTTAGGCAGAGGGGGGGGGGGGTCCACTCACCTGTGCGCCGGCGTCCACCTGTGCCAGCAGGTAGTCCACCACCACGTTGGTGAGCATCTTGAGCAGCATGTGGCTGGCCTCCCGGTGGCGGTAGAGCCAGGCCTTGGCCTTGGACTGGGTTTTAGAGCCTCCGCCCTCAATCATGTAGGCCATCAGGGTCCACTAGAGAGAGAGAGAGGCATAGAGAGAGAGAGAGAGGCATAGAGAGAGAGAGAGAGGCAGAGAGAGAGAGAGAGAGAGAGAGAGAGATCAGTACATGTTGAGTTATGGCAGCAGAAAACCTCTTCTGATCATAAAACATACTCGACCATTGTTTTCAAGGTGTGTGTGTGTGTGTATGTGTGTGTGTGTGTCAGAAGAGCCTCACCGGTGCGCCAGTGAACCCGATGAGGGGCACCTTCCCCTCGATCTTGTGCCGGGCCAGGGTGATGGCCTTGAAGACGTAGTCCAGCTCCTTCTTGACGTCCACCTTGGTCTTCAGCCGCTGGAGGTCCTCCGGGTCCTTCAGGGGATCAGGGAAGGTGGGGCCCTTCCCGGGCACCATCTGCACATCCATCCCCATGGCCTGGCGGAGAACCGTGGAAGACACACAAACAGGAGCACACAGAAGGGTCAACAAAAAAGTAAAGATTAGAAGTGCTGAAATGCATGGCTTTGGCTTGTCTGTCCTTGTAATAAGTCTTATATTTAGGATATATACTTAAGCCTTGAATTTGCGCTATAATACAGAAACAGTGAGACAATTTGAAGAAATGAAGGGACTCCAAGATAGAACCCTGAGGGACACCGGATACAATAATCAACCACAAGGTATAAGTTGTACTGAAGTGAATGTTTGAGTGTTGACGTCACCTGCGGTACGACCAGGATGTCTGAGAAGATGATGGACGCATCGAAGTCAAAGCGTCTGAGAGGCTGGATTAAGAAAACACAACAGTACGAGTATTAGGTACCAAGCAAAACACAACAGTATGAGTATTAGGTACCAAGCATGGTGACGTTCAACCAATCTGATCACATGATTGTATTTGCGATTGTAGATTTTTTAAATAATAGTAAAAAGTAAATAATAAAAGAGCTTGTCAAATACCGCATATTAATAATACTATGTAGACAAATATTAGAAGGGAGAAATTGTCAGTTGAACCTGAAGAGTGAGTTCACAGCAGCCCTCCGGCGACCGGCAGGTATCGAAGAAGTCCTTCCCTGCCCGGAACTCACGGAACTCTGCGCACAAACACACACATTATACAATATTTTGATTATCTAGATAGGCTGTGGGTTTGTTTATTTGTAGCCTTTAACCAGGTGAAAGCCCCTTGAGATCAAAATATCTCTTTTTCAAGGGTGACCTGCAGCACAACTGGTAACAACTCCTACAACATAGTAAGGTCAAGCAGACGTGTAGGTATGAAGTAAGAAAGTCAGTCCTGTCATGAATGTCTGTCTGTTCTTGGCAGGTAGCGGCCAGCCTGCCCATCTGTGTGTGTGTGTGTGTGTGTGTGTGTGGGTGTGTGTGTGTGTGTGTGTGTGTGTGTGTGTGTGTGTGGTGTGTGTGTGTGTGTGTGTGTGTGTGCGTGTGTGTGTGTGTGTGTGTGTGTGTGTGTGTGTACCTGGCAGGTAGCGGCCTGTCTGTCTGTGTGTGTGTACCTGGCAGGTAGTGGCCTGTCTGTCTGTGTGTGTGTACCTGGCAGGTAGCGGCCAGCCTGTCTCATGCACCAGACGGGGACATGCGTGGTCTGTTCCCCGCGAGCTGCCCGCAGGAAGGTGTCGTTCTTCAGCTGGGGGAAGTCCTTGGGTCTGGAAGAGAAGCCCAGACACAAATGGTTCATGGATGCTTTTCATATAGCGCTTTTATCCAAAGCTCTTTACAAGTCATGCCTCACATTCACCCATTCACACACACATCCAACCACCGATGGCGGAGTCAGCCATCAAGGAGACAGCCAGCAGGTCAGGAGCAGTTAGGGTTAAGGTGTCTTGCTCAAGGACACCGACAGTTTTTGCTAGGAGGAGCCGGGGATCGAACCAGCAACCTTCCGGTTGGGAGACGACCGCTCTACCTCCTGAGCTATACTGCCGCCCCAGGTGAACGTTGTCCATCCACCAGCATGGAGCCCTCAGAACAGCAGCGAGGGACACGCTGACCTGACGTGTTACAGCACTCAGAACTGGCTCTGCTCTTGGAGGCGTGTTAGGAAGGAAATGCACCTATGACTTCAGGTGACTAGTAGTTCTCCTGTTGAATGACCTTATTGTAAGTCAATTGGGACAAAAGTGTCTGCTAAACGACTGGAATGTAACGTAACGTAATGTAACGTAACGCAATGAGAGATGTTATCATACAGCGGAAGACACTTTCTCAGTCGCTTGCAGATTATAATGTTTTTAAATAAACATGGAAGTAGCTCATAACACGTCCAATCCAACATAGAATTAGTACTTTTTTTTCCAGCGAGTATCTCCCAGTACACAATACACCCTCTCTCTTATCTTAACTCTCAGCGGTGTGTGTTCTCTTCCCATGGTGGTGATAATCAGACCCCCTGAGGAGGAGCGATAGCCCTGCCTCTCTTATCGCCCACGGCCAGCGCCTCAACCGTTAAACAACAGCAGGACGCTTCCTTCACTTCACCTGCTGGGTTGGCTTCCTTTCTTTTGTGCATAATCAAAATTGTGGACCAGAAAGCTGTAGGCCTACTTGGTTATAACACATACTGACAGTCAACTTTATACAAAACAACATCATTATATTGATATATATATATTGATATATGGGAACAGGTCAGCGCTGAAGTGTGTGTGTGTGTGTGTGTGTGTGTGTGTGTGTGTAGGCCTACTTGGTTATAACACATACTGACAGTCAACTTTATACAAAACATCATTATATTGATATATATATATATATTGATATATGGGAACAGGTCAGCGCTGAAGTGTGTGTGTGTGTGTGTAGGCCTACTTGGTTATAACACATACTGACAGTCAACTTTATCCAAAACAACATCATTATATAGATATATCTATAAATATATAGATATATATCTAGATATATAGATATATATATCTATAGATATATATATATATATATGATACACATGTCATGGTATAACCGTCGTGGAACCTTTTAGATTCAACTGTTAACAATAAACTCAACCATTATTAACTGGGTTAAAACACACACACACACACACACACACACACACACACACACACACACACACACACACACACACACACACACACACACACACACACACACACACACACACACACACACACACACACACACACACACACCACACACACACACACACACACACACACACACACACACACACACACACACACACACACGATTGTCTCTGTCCGATTCAACGACTAATCGGAGAGCATCCTTGGAATAATGAAGAGGAGGATGATGAAGATGATGATAATGATGAGGCTCAGGGCGTCCACGACATGTTTCATAACAATGACACGCTGGTTTAAAGAAAGTGTTCTAATGTGGTTTATGAAGTCGTGTGTGAGCTCATACTCACAGTATGAGCTGGTCCTTGCTCATGGTTGAAGCGGTCGGGTTGTGGGTTGTAGGTAGAGACGGACAGACTGTCTTCTTCTTCTTGTTCTTCTTCCCTCAGTTACACGACAGACAGGCTCCTCACTTTACAGCCCGCTGCTACTGCTGCTGCTGCAGGGCGCGGCCATGTTTGAGAAGGTCATGTGACATGCGGCGGTGGAGGAAACGGCGGGAGAGATTTCAAAATAAAATGCTGTCGCGAGCTATTGGATTATTTTAATTTTTAATATTATATATATATAATACAAAAAAATAATATATTCAATATATATATGTTATATAATAAGATATAATATATATATCTTATATAATTAAGATATAATATATAATATATATATTATATATTTATATTTATTTTTTATTGTTTTAGCAATCAATTAAAGAACAATTATGATTTAATTAATAATAATTGTAAATATGGTATGATTGATTATTTCATTATCGCTCCAATTCCATTTATCACATCATAAAAAAAACTATACCTGTATTTAATGTTTTTCTAAATATCGCTCCACTTGATTAAAAACACTTTTATTTTATTTTTTTACACACTTTATGAAACGTTTATTGAGCATTGCTGAAAGCTATTTAATAAAACAGATTCAAACAAAACATCAAACAGGAAAAACATGATCAATATCAAACAGCGCCCAGGCAACACCACACACATAACTTCAATATGAAGTTATCACAACAGGAGACGACATTAACTTAAATACAGAATCACACACGTCATGAAACAACACATTCTCTACCGTTGGCGCTCTAATGTAAGTATATCTAAGTTGAACTAATTCTTGCGACGCAGTATGTGAATCACAGAACAACAGTTCCCTTGGTACCTTTTAAAGGGCTGGTCCTATGCTCATAGGTTGTGGTTCCTTCTTCCGTTTGGGGTTCTACTAGATGAGGGTAACATGCTTTAATGTTCAAAAAATACTATTATTTCCATAATATTATTTCCATATGGGACCTTTTTCACACCCCTGTCTCTTTAAGGCCCCTCCTCCCACCAAAAGCCCAGTCTACTGTGATTGGTCAGCTGGCCCACTCTGTAGTGATTGGTCAACCGCTTAGAGGGTGTGTCAGTAAAGTCACGCCCCCCCCCTGGGCCTCAGGGGAACGTGTGACGTCATCAAGTCACGGAAGGAAAAGCTTGTCTGCAAACGAGCCGTTTCAGTGCATTGAGGAGAGGTGCTTCCTGTGGAAGAGGTTCCACCGATCACCGTAGGAGAAGAACCCCCTTGGTCGTCCACTTTTAGGCACGCAGACCAGAACTTTACTATACAACAAAACTATACAACACACTTAAGGAAAGGGCCAAACCTCTAGGGCGTGCTATGACCCCTCTACGTCCGCCCAGACCTCAACGTTAAGTCATGATAACAGCAATAACAACAGTTTTCTGCGCCCCCCCCCCCCCCCCCCCTCAAGGCCCGTCCTGCTCCTAATGCTACAGGATTCCACTTATTCTCTCACTCTTAATGCTAAGGATTTGATGATGCTGCTTTATTGGTGATTTACATAGCCAAAGCAGTCTAAAAATACTCTCTCTCTCTCTCTCTCTCTCTCTCTCTCTCTCTCTCTCTCTCTCTCTCTCTCTCTCTCTCTCTCTCTCTCTCTCTCATTCAGTCTCATTCAGTCTCTCTCTCTCTCTCTCTCTCTCTCCCAGTCTCTCTCTCTCCCAGTCTCTCTCTCCCTGTCTCTCTCTCTGCCGCCCCCTTATGGCTGTTGCTGGTACTGCGCCTCTGTGGCGGTGTAGTAGTCGTCCAGGACGCTCTGCATGTAGTCGAAGGTGGGCCGGTCGTCGGGTTTGTTCTTCCAGCATGACGTCATGATTTCGTAGAGCTCCTCGGGGCAGTCCTCGGGCCGGGGCATCCGGTAGCCCCGCTGCACGGACGTGATCACCTCGCCCTTGCTCATGCCTTTATTTATTTTTTATAAGATTAGATTAGATTAGATTCAAATGTATTGTCATTGTGCAGCACAAGTACAGTACGGCGAAAAGCGTTTGGCATCTAACTGTTCATTCCTCTTTTATTGGAAGGACAGAAGAAATGTTTTAAAAAAAACCAACTTGGGATGACGTTCTCAGTTACTTCGTGTCAAATACATTTTCGACTTTTTCGGACCAGACATAGACGTAGTGTGAATGCACGTCCTATCCTAATTCCTAATTCCAATTCCAAAGAAATTGTGAACACTATATGTGTGTTGCATTGTTGCCCAATGGCCACTAGAGGGCAACCAAGCAGTTTGGAAATGGACAGACCCGCTACTACCTGTTACTTCTGCTAAAGCTAGTGGGACTACAACCCCCAGCAGCCAGTAGGCATGCTCTTCCTCTGGACTACAAGTCGAGTACCTTTTGAACTTGGCCTATATTACTAAAGCTCATTGTAGGATTCTGTGACTTTTGTTTTAATAGGATTGTAGGAGGGTTGTAGTGTTTAATTAGTACGATGGGATTGTGGGAGTTGCAGTGTTTAATGTGTACAGTAGGATTGTAGGCGGGTTGTAGTGTTTAATGTGTACAGTAGGATTGTGTGGAGTTGTAGTGTTTAATGTGTACAGTAGGATTGTAGGCGGGTTGTAGTGTTTAATGTGTACAGTAGGATTGTGGGAGTTGTAGTGTTTAATGTGTACAGTAGGATTGTAGGGGAGTTGTAGTTCTACAGGAGTGCGGGCTAGTCTCCAGACCTGGGTAGGGGTTCTTTCCCAGGGTGATGATCTCGTACAGCAGAACGCCGAAGGACCACATGTCGGACTTGATGGTGAAGGAGCCGTAATGGATGGCTTCTGGAGCCGTCCACTTGATGGGGAACTTGGCCCCTGAGAGACAGAGACACACACACACACACACACACACACACACACACACACACAGTCACACGCGTGCACACGAACACACACACATGCACACAAACACACGCACACAAACACACACACAGTCACACACACACACACACACAGTCACACGCGTGCACACACGCACACAAACACACACACACACACAAACGCACACACACAGTCACACACACACGCACACGCACACAAACACACACACACACACAAACGCACACACACACAGTCACACACACACACACACGCTGATTATTACCATTACCATTACGGAGGTTATGTTTTCGCCCCTGTTAGTTAGTTTGACTGTTTGTCTGTCTGTCTGTTTGTCTGTTAGCAAGATAACTCAAACAGTTCTGGGTAGAATTGGACAACTTGGTGGTTAGATGACTGGAGGGCAAAGGAACAGTTGATTCGATTTTGGTGCAGATCCGGATCCGAATCGGGATCGAGGGGTCCTTCTTGGTGTGGCGGAGGTAGGCTCTCTACTGAGGGCCCTCTACTTATATCTATAGGTAGGATTCTCAAAGCAGCTTTTCCCACGCGAACGTTTGTCTGCAAATATCACTTGTGGCACAAACAAGAGTTTTGAGGAAGAAGCGGTTATGATGTTACACAACATTAACTTTAACCGTGTGTCATTAACATAGAAATAACCACGATACCAGAATAACAAAGAACAGCTTACCTCATCACAAACACTCTCTCTCTCTGTCTGTCTGTCTGTCTGTCTGTCTGTCTGTCTGTCTCTCTCTTGCCCCATACTCTCTCTCTCGCCCCCTACTCTCTCTCTCTCTCTCTCTCTCGCCCCTTCTCTCTCTCTCTCTCTCTCTCTCTCTCTCTCTCTCTCTCTCTCTCTCTCTCTCTCTCTCTCTCTCTCTCTCTCTCTCTCTCTCTCTCTCTCTCCCCATACTCTCTCTCTCGCCCCCTACTCTCTCTCTCTCTCTCTCTCTCTCTCTCTCTCTCTCTCTCTCTCTCTCTCTCTCTCTCTCGCCCCCTTCTCTCTCTCTCTCTCTCTCTCTCTCTCTCTCTCTCTCTCTCTCTCTCTCTCTCTCTCTCTCTCTCTCTCTCTCATCTTGCCCCCATACTCTCTCTCTCTCTCACCCCCTACTCTCTCTCTCTCTCTCGCCCCCATACTCTCTCTCTCTCTCTCTCTCTCTCTCTCTCTCTCTCTCTCTCTCTCTCTCTCTCTCTCTCTCTCTCTCTCTCTCTCTCTCTCGCCCCATACTCGCCCATACTCGCCCCCCCTTACCTTCCCGGGCGGTGTACTGGTCGTCCTCGATGATCCGGGCCAGGCCGAAGTCGGCTATCTTGCACAGCAGGCTGTCTGAGACCAGCACGTTGGCCGCCCTGAGGTCGCGGTGGATGTAGTTCCTCTTCTCGATGTACGCCATCCCCTCGGCGATCTGCGGCCCAGAGAGACACACGCCGGAGTCACCAGTGAGTCTCAAAGACACACATGGCATGATGGTGCTCTAAGGCAGCCCTCCTAAAGCATGGAGATTGATGGAGGAAGATGATGATGATGGAGTGTGGTCCACAAAGTGATCAAACCCCGTTCCACTCATCACGGTCACTGCACTGTGTTCATGCTGCTGCTGCACTACTGGCTTTTTAAATGATATATATATATATATATATATATATATATATTTCATATATATCCATCAGTCACTTTATTGTTATTTGTATTGTATACAGTACATAAGTATAGTAAGTATAAGTTTAGTATAGAGTGTTAAACTGTAGGAATTCATACTGCTGCATTCCATTGTACTTGCATATGGCAAATAACAACATCTTTACAATATTAGATTACATGTTAGATGACAGCAGCGCTGTAACTAAGTGACATAGCTGGTTTCGTGCCGTGCACAGCAGTGGTGCTCTCTCTCTCTCTCTCTCTCTCTCTCGCTCGCTCTCTCTCGCTCTCGCTCTCTCTCTCTCTCGCTCGCTCTCGCTCTCGCTCGCTCTCTCGCTCTCTCTCTCGCTCTCTCTCTCTATATGTGTCCGGTGGCGGTGGAGAAGAACACCAAGCCATTACATCCCGTAAATATTTATATGTTGATCATTTCCTCATTACATATTATTATATATATATATATATATATATATATATATATATATATATATATATATATATATATATATATATATATATATATGTAATGAGGAAATGATCAACATATAAATATTTACGGGATGTAATGGCTTGGTGTTCTTCTCCACCGCCACCGCCACCGGACACGATGACGTTTAATGTTGTTAACACGCTCTTATCACAGCTACTTAAGCAGGTGACCTAGCAGTACGAAATTGTGTTATTCATCTTGTTAATATGAATACTTGTGAACTGCTGTATTTATATGTTTGCGTACCCCAGTGTTATGCTATTGTCTGCTTCAACTAATGTACTCCTTGTAAGTCGCTTTGGATAAAAGCGTCTGCCAAATGCCCTAAATGTAAATGTAAATGTAAATGACGGGCTCAATCCAAATCAAACGATGACCTCAAATGACGTTATGGAAACCCCCCTGCGACTGGACTGCTGCTCAACTGCGGCCCCTAGTGGTCGCGTCACACACTGCAGCCGAGTGGCGCGTCTGTTCTCCGAGAAAACACCTTTCTGTCCATTTGACCCATCCAGAAACACATACTTTTGTTGGTTATCTGTCCATTTTGTTTAAAAAGTAAATAAACAAATGTCACATCAATCAATTGACGGTGGAGGACTGGTGGTTTGTGACCGGATCTGTCACTCACACGGAACTGAACCGAGACGAGAGGGAACCCGTTCGGTTCCCCCTTTAATAGGGGAACTAGGAGAACCACTCTCAAAACGCTGTTGAGAGTAAATCACTGAGTTCTAGGAAACGCCGACCGACTCAATGACCGACTTGTGTCTCCCCGAGCGAGAAGAGGAATAGAGCGCCAACCAACAACAACAACATTGTTCTTTATGAATAAACCAAAACAATCATAAATCATACTTAGAAGAATTGTCCCTTCGTGAGTCAACGAATACACATATGTTTGAATGTATGAACATGTATGTATTAGTTTATTCATAAATGATACTTAGAATAATTGTCCCTTTTATGAGTCAACAAATACATATGTGTATGAACATGTATGTATTAGTTTATCAATACACTCGTGTATTAGTTTATTCATAAATGATACTTAGAAAAACTGAATAATTGTTATTTAAGAACAAATCCATGTAAACACACACACACACACACACACACACACACACACACACACACACACACACACACACACACACACACACACACACACACACACACACACACACACACACACACACACACAGTGAAATGTGTTCCTCTGCATGTGGGAGGGGGTCTGCTGCCTTGCTCAAGGGCAGACCTCGGCAGTGCGCAGGGGGGGGGGACTCCTCTAACTGTTGTGTGTGTGGTGGGGGGGGGGGGGGGACTCCTCTAACTGTTGTGTGTGTGGTGGGGGGGGGGGGGACTCCTCTAACTGTTGTGTGTGTGGTGGGGGGGGGGGGACTCCTCTAACTGTTGTGTGTGTGGTGGGGGGGGGGGGGGACTCCTCTAACTGTTGTGTGTGTGGTGGGGGGGGGGACTCCTCTAACTGTTGTGTGTGTGGTGGGGGGGGGGGGACTCCTCTAACTGTTGTGTGTGTGGTGGGGGGGGGGGGGGGGCTCCTCTAACTGTTGTGTGTGTGGTGGGGGGGGGGGGGGGGCTCCTCTAACTGTTGTGTGTGTGGTGGGGGGGGGGGGGGGGACTCCTCTAACTGTTGTGTGTGTGGTGGGGGGGGGGGGGGACTCCTCTAACTGTTGTGTGTGTGGTGGGGGGGGGGGGGGGGCTCCTCTAACTGTTGTGTGTGTGGTGGGGGGGGGGGGGACTCCTCTAACTGTTGTGTGTGTGGTGGGGGGGGGGGGACTCCTCTAACTGTTGTGTGTGTGGTGGGGGGGGGGGGGGGGGCTCCTCTAACTGTTGTGTGTGTGGTGGGGGGGGGGGGGACTCCTCTAACTGTTGTGTGTGTGGTGGGGGGGGGGGGGGGGGCTCCTCTAACTGTTGTGTGTGTGGTGGGGGGGGGGGGGGACTCCTCTAACTGTTGTGTGTGTGGTGGGGGGGGGGGGGGGCTCCTCTAACTGTTGTGTGTGTGGTGGGGGGGGGGGGGGCTCCTCTAACTGTTGTGTGTGTGGTGGGGGGGGGGGGGGGCTCCTCTAACTGTTGTGTGTGTGGTGGGGGGGGGGGGGGGCTCCTCTAACTGTTGTGTGTGTGGTGGGGGGGGGGGGGGGCTCCTCTAACTGTTGTGTGTGTGGTGGGGGGGGGGGGACTCCTCTAACTGTTGTGTGTGTGGTGGGGGGGGGGGGGGACTCCTCTAACTGTTGTGTGTGTGGTGGGGGGGGGGGGGGGACTCCTCTAACTGTTGTGTGTGTGGTGGGGGGGGGGGGGGGCTCCTCTAACTGTTGTGTGTGTGGTGGGGGGGGGGGGGGCTCCTCTAACTGTTGTGTGTGTGGTGGGGGGGGGGGGGGGACTCCTCTAACTGTTGTGTGTGTGGTGGGGGGGGGGGGGGGGGGCTCCTCTAACTGTTGTGTGTGTGGTGGGGGGGGGGGGACTCCTCTAACTGTTGTGTGTGTGGTGGGGGGGGGGGGGCTCCTCTAACTGTTGTGTGTGTGGTGGGGGGGGGGGGACTCCTCTAACTGTTGTGTGTGTGGTGGGGGGGGGGGGGGCTCCTCTAACTGTTGTGTGTGTGGTGGGGGGGGGGGGGGGCTCCTCTAACTGTTGTGTGTGTGGTGGGGGGGGGGGGGACTCCTCTAACTGGTGTGTGTGTGGTGGGGGGGGGGGGGACTCCTCTAACTGGTGTGTGTGTGGTGGGGGGGGGGGGGACTCCTCTAACTGTTGTGTGTGTGGTGGGGGGGGGGGGGGACTCCTCTAACTGGTGTGTGTGTGGTGGGGGGGGGGGGGGACTCCTCTAACTGTGTGTGTGTGTGGGTGGGGGGGGGGGGGGGGGACTCCTCTAACTGGTGTGTGTGTGGTGGGGGGGGGGGCTCTCTAACTGGTGTGTGTGGGGGGGGGGGGGGGGACTCCTCTAACTGGTGTGTGTGTGGGGGGGGGTCCGTGTGGACGTCACCTGTGCAGAGAAGTCGATGAGTTTGGGCAGCTGTAGTTTAGAGCCCTCCGGGCTCTTCATGAAGTCCAGCAGACTGCCTGCAGAACAGAGACACACACACACACACACACACACACACACACACACACACACACACACACACACACACACACACACACACACACACACACACACACACACACACACACACGGGAAACGAAACCCTTTGTCATGAGTTTGTGTTTAATTCAATTTTATTTTCATGCAGACCATTGACGCTTTTACCACAAACATCTGTGTGTGTGTGTGTGTGTGTGTGTGTGTGTGTGTGTGTGTGTGTGTGTGTGTGTGTGTGTGTGTGTGTGTGTGTGTGTGTGTGTGTGGTGTGTGTGTGTGTGTGTGTGTGTGTGTGTGTGTGCGCAATGGGTGTGTGTGTGTGTGCACACACAATTGGGTATGTGTGGTGCACATGTGTGTGTGTGGGCCATCAGGCTGCTGAACAAGGGCGTATAGCATATAACAATGTATATTTTATTACATTGATTTATATATACATATTGCTCTTTTCTGTGCCGATATATTGCATTTTATAAATTGCATTTTTATTTTATATATTTAACTTTATACACTTTTGTACTTTTTTTACTTCTTTTATTCTATTCAGATTTTATTTTATCTTATTTATAACTGCTGTCTGTCGTCGGGTATTGCACATAAGATTTTCACATCACTGCTTTATACTTGTAAACTGTGAAGTGACAATAAACTTGACTTGACTTGTGTGTGTGTGTGTATCTGTGACCATGTGTGTGTGTGTGTGTGTGTGTGTGTGTGTGTGTGTGTGTAACTGTGACCATGTGTGTGTGTGTAACTGTGACCAGTGTGGTGTGGTGGTGTGGGTGTGTGGTGGTGGGTGTGGTGGTGGGTGGTGTGGGTGTGTGGGGTGTGTGTGGGTGTGTGGTGTAACTGTGACCATGTGTGTGTGTGTGTGTGTGTGTGTGAGTGTGTGTAACTGTGACCATGTGTGTGTGTGTGTGTGTGTGTGTGTGTGTGTGTGTGTGTGTGTGTACACACACACACACACACACACACGTTTCCCCTCCCTTATGGTCCCCAGTGTGGGGGCTCACCGTTGGCCATGTACTCGGTGATGATGTAGATGGGCGGCGTCAGGGTGACCACGGCGTGCAGCCGGACCAGCCGGTCGTGGTGTAGGGTCTTCATCAGGTTGGCCTCCTCCATGAAGGCCTCCACGTCATGGTGCCTGGCTTCAGGGTCTTCACCGCCACCTTGGTGGTGTTGTTGTAATAGGCTGGAGGGGTGGGGGGGAGGTTGTTAAGATGGATGATGGATGGATGGGTGGATGAGTTGTTGGATGGATGGATGGGTGGATGAGTTGTTGGGTGGATGAGTTGGTGGATGGGTGGATGAATGGGTGAGTTGTTGGATGGATGGATGGGTGGATGAGTTGTTGGATGGATGAATGATGAATGGGTGGATGAGTTGTTGGATGGATGGATGGATGGGTGAGTTGTTGGATGGAGGGATGGGTGGATAATGGGGTCCCTCATGCCCTACCCTGACCCTTCCTCTGAGACCGGCGTCTTGTTAGCTCTAGTGTTTGCCAGCGTTTGTTCATTAGCTTTAGCTTATTAGCTCTGTGTGTCTATTGGCTTGTTTAAGCTGGAAGGACCACGACTCAAACACCTCAGAGGAAACCAGCGGGAAACACTCTCTGTACACAAATAGGTTTATCTAATGTATTATTATTATTATTATTATCATTCTTCTTCTTCTTCTTCTTCTTCTTATTATGAGACATGAACTGAACTAACCTGTGGGAGCGTATCAACAATAGACATTGTGTTATTGCGTGTCTCTACAGTATCACCGTATTTCTGCATATTTAAAACAACGCAGAGATGACAATCAAGGATATGAGCCAGTGTTACGATACAGCCTCCATTGGTAGATAGATAGTGTGTGTGTGGTGTGTGTGTGTGTGTGTGTGTGTGTGTGTGTGTGGTGTGTGTGTGTGTGTGTGTGTGTGTGTGTGTGTGTGTGTGTGTGGTGTCAAGGCACAGACTTCTCTTGTACTAACTGGAGATTTGCATTCTGAGCCAGCGGCAGTCACACACACACACACACACACACACACACACACACACAACACATACATACATACATACATACATACATACATACATACATACATACATACATACATACATACATACATACATACACACACACACACACACACACACACAGGGAAACTGCATGTATATAATTCACAGCACACTGTTTTGTTTGTTGAGTCAGCATTTTCTATTTCTTATTCCCGGTCGATCATTTCTGTTTTGTTGTCATATGATGTGTCAGAAAAAAGTCCCCATATGTGTAACTAACACAAGCCATCCCAGTAGGTTAGTTCTCTTTACCAGGGCCCAGCTTGACCCTTAACCCCTGAGTATACGCAGAACTTGACTTGCCAAATCTTGCATTAATATCTAAATGTGGGTCATTTTCACTCAATCAGCAGACGGGTTTAAACCACATATCTTTGCATTACTGACTGTTTTAAACCTGCTTTAAAACAGTCAAACCGTCTGAGAGAGGCTGACTCCCGACGTGAGTCAGTGAGATCATCAATGAGAGCAATGAAGTGAGGATGATGATGATGATGGTGATATCGGTTCCTCACCCATCCAGACCTCTCCGAACTGGCCCGCCCCCAGCTTCTTCACCATCTTGATGGACTGCTTGGAGATCTCCCAGGCGTCCTTGTCCCATGGCTTCTGGGCCTTGGGCTTCTGACACGGACGGAGCAGACGGCCACACAGCCCGTCCGGTTTCTCTGGAGGAGGAGGAGGAGGAGGAGGAGGAGGAGGAGGGGGTGAGTGAGGACACACACGCACGCACGCACGCACGCACGCACGCACGCACGCACGCACGCACGCACGCACGCACGCACGTGCACACACACACACACTAACGTGCACACACACACACACACTAACGTGCACACACACACATACACGCACAATCATTTGGTCTATACAATGTCACTTAATACATAATAATGATGATGATGATGAGGGTGATAAGAAATAATAGCAAATGCCCAGGTTCGAACCCCCGCTGTGTAGTGGTGTGAATGCTCACACACACACACACACACACACACACACACACACACACACACACACACACACACACACACACACACACACACACACACACACACACACACACACACACACACACACACACACACACACACACACAGGTACAGGCTAGGTACAGTAGCACACCTAGGCCTATTATAGTCCTATAATAGTAGTTATAGCAGTATTTTTGTCCGACAGGCCTTAACTAGTAACTAAGTAATACCAAAAAAATATGTGATTCCAAACCTAAATAATATGTATAAAAGCTGAAGATAACATCTAGGGCGGGGTCTAGGCTCATGGGGTCTAGGCTCATGGGGTCTAGGGTCATGGGGTCTAGGCTCATGGGGTCTAGGGTCATGGGGTCTAGGGTCATGTACTTAATGGTAGAGGTTCTATCTATATATTACTGGTCTCACTCTCGTAGTGCCGGATCATGCTGCTGTAGTCGGGGAAGGTGATCTTGGGCGAGATGAAGCAGCCGCCGTTGTCCAGTGGTCTTATTTTGTAGTGCTTCACCAGCTCTGTACCCTGCTGGGGGTCTACGTCCCGGATGGACAGGGAGTAACTTCCTGTTTCACGGGGGGGAGAAAGAGAGAGAGAGAGAGAGAGAGAGAGAGAGAGAGGGGGGGGGGGTGAGAGAGAGGGGGAGAAGGGGCGGAGAGAGAGAGAGGGGGAGAAGGGGCGAGAGAGAGAGAGAGAGGTTTGTTCACAGATATTGTATTATCCACAAAGATAACTCTCTAAGATCTCTCTCTCTCTCTCTCTCTGTGATGGCTATCTCCTGACCTTTTGAAGTCTCACTCTCTCGGATGAGGTAGCAGCCCTGTTTGTTGGCAGGAGTCAGCAGTTGTCTCTCGGCGTCCTTCCGACTGATGTCCTTGAAGAACCACCTGTGAGGACGTCACTGGTTAGCACCCAACACACACACACACACACACACACACACACACACATCTACACCCAACTAAAGGATGTCGGCCATTGTCCAATTTTTGCACATTTGACTCAATGATCGCCGAAAAAACCCGCAAAACTCAACCGACACCACAGCAGTCAGTCAACAGCCACTGACACGCCACACTGGCCCCATGCTGTGTCTGTTGGTGTTTGTGTGGTCGGAGCCATGTGCAAAACACCTGAACAGGTGGATTCTGTTCACTATTCAGTCATTTAGACACAGTGGTTCTCAGCTGGTTAAACCCCTCAGGACCCACATGTGTCATTAGGCAATTAGGTCACGGCCGAAAAAAATGAATGTATAAATGTATTTACAGATCAACAATAAAAGTCAATTTAACAATCATGCCTTCATGTACCGGAGTGAACAAAAAGCTGAACTCTATGAAATAGTAAAGACATTAAAACATGAATTAACATCGGAACATTACTTAATTTGTCGCCTTCTTTCTAAAGATCAAGGTTCGGCGTTGTCTTCTGAAACGCGGCTCTAACAGCGTTTCAAATGTGTGCGCGTTCATCAAATAATCCCTGACACGCGCAAACACCTGAATAAAAGCTCAGCTGTTGGTGAATGCGTTTCAAAATCAAAACAGGATGAGGATGAGGTTCTCTTACTCCTCCGTCTCTATGGTGTTGGCCAGTGCCACGTAGTTCGAGGGGATGAATCCTTCTTCTCCACTGCTCATGGACTTGGCCCTCCACCATTCTCCACCCCTGGAACCACACGGCGGTCATCCAGGTGCTTTCTGTAGGGCTTGTGCACCAGCATTGACAATTTTGGGGAGGCGTTGGAATGTTTGCTATTGTGTTGGTAGTCATGTTTCCTTGTTATCGTTTAGTCATTGATCAGGAAATGATTGGTCATTATGGGGAGACATCGTTGTGTTTGAGAGTTCCTCGTGTGAGACCTGCCACATCTACATTTTAATTCCCCAGTACAGTACTATAACATGTTAGATGTTTTTGGGTTTTTTAAACTGCTTGCATTCTCGTGAGGTCAGATGAGGCCTTGTGAGATCTAGTGAAGTCCCTTGAGATCTCTTGAGGTCTCGTGAAGTCTTGTGAAGTCTTGTGAGGTCTTGTGAGGTCTCGTAAGGTCTCATGAGGTCAGGTGAGGTCTGGTGAGGTCTGGTGAGGTCTAGTGAGGTCTGGTGAGGTCTCATGAGGTCTGGTGAGGTCTGGTCAAGTTTCATGATGTCTCTTGAGGTCTGGTGAGGTCTGGTCAAGTTTCATGAGGTCTCATGAGGTCTGGTGAGGTCTCATGAGGTCTTGTGAGGTCTGGTGAGGTCTCATGAGGTCTCATGAGGTCTCTTGAGGTCTTGTGAAGTCAGGTCTCTCGAGGTCACGTGAGGTCTTGTGAGGTCTGGTGAAATCTTGTGAAATCTGGTGAGGCCTTGAGAGGTCTGGCAGGGTCTGGTAAGTCAGGTGAGGTGTGGTGAGGCCTGGTGAGTCTGGAGAGGTCTTGTGAGGTCTCATGAGGTCTGGTGAGGTCTGGTGAGGTCTGGTGAGTCTGGTGAGGTCTGGTGAGGTCTGGTGAGATCTGGTGAGTCTGGTGAGGTCTCATGAGGTCTGGTGCCTAGTGTGAGGATGGGAACCTGGGAACTCACTCCTCCAGAACCCTCATGGTATCCCCCTTCTTGAAGCCCAGGTCGTGAGGGTGGATGGCCTCGTACGGGTACAGCGCCACCACCACCTTGTTGGTGTCGGCCTGCTCTGAGATAGGTAACGTACATATATAGATATGATGTAGATAGAGATGTTATCTAGAGGACATACATGTATCAATATACTGTATAGCGACATTATATAGCCATATGGACATAGAAACATACAGAGCAACATCTCCTTGTCGTGACAAAATTACCTCTCTGTCTGAATTAAGACACATTAGTACTCAATAATTTTGAGTTGACATGATATAATCTGTTTAGTTGTATACCTTCCATCTTCTGGAAAATCTCCCCGGGAAGAAGCTCTGATGACGTCTGAACCGAGAGATCAAGAGGATCCAATTACAATTAGACACACACACACACACACACCGTGTTGCCGTGGAAATGATGTTGTGAGAGCAAAACTCTTGAAATGTGTTGTCACATTTAGTTTAGGTAATTCAGCTGAATGCTGATTCAATGGTTCATCTCTGAATTCACGCTCAAGTTAAAAGCCACCGCTAAATGACTTAAACAGTAGCTGTATCTGTTGCATGTTTGCATGTTTCTCTAGCGTGTGGCTACTTACTTCGGCATGTGGTTACTTACTCTGGTGTGTGGCTACTTACTCTGGCATGTGGCTACTTATTCTGGCGTGTGGCTACTTACTCTGGTGTGTGGCTACTTACTCTGGTGTGTGGCTACTTAATCTGGTGTGTGGCTACTTACTCTGGCGTGTGGCTACTTACTCTGGCGTGTGGCTACTTACTTTGCCGCTATTACTGTTGTAGGTGGGGTCACGGACGTAGACGGTGTTGCTACGTTCGGGGGGAGAGGCAGCCCCCTTCCCCTGGCCCCTGCTTAGACCCTCACTGAGCTTGGACTGCTTACAACCCATCCTCCTCCTTCTCCTGGAGGAGCAGGGAAGATGGGGGGCAGAAGGAGTTGGACGGGATGTGGCAGGAGCAGAGAGGGGAAGGAGAGAGGGGCAGGATGAGAGAGGTGGGATGAGAGGGGGAGGAAAGGAGGATGGGAGAGAGAGAGAGAGGAGTGAGGAGACGGGGGAGAGGAGAGGGGGAGAGGCGGAGAGAGGGAATAAGAAAAGAGGAGAGGGAGAGGAGGAGGAGAGAGGTAAGGAGGAAAGTGGAGGAGGAGAGAGGGAAGAAGGAATAGGAGAGGGAATGAGGATAGAGGAGAGGAAGAGGAGGAGGAGAGAGGGAAGGAGGAATAGGAGCAGGAATGAGGAAAGAGGAGAGGATTAGGAGGAGGAGGAGAGAGGGAAGGAGGAGAGAGGACACAGAGTGAGGAGGGTGATGGGTAGAGGAGGAGTGAAGGAGGGGAGGAAAGAGCACAATAGGGGAGAGTGAGGGGGTAGGGAGGTGGACAGGAAGAAGAAAAGGGAGGATAGGCGGAGAGGAGGGCGGTAGATTAGGTGAGGAGTAGGAGGAAAGGAGGAGGGACAGGGTGAGGAGAAAGATTGAGCAGGTGGCTGATATATTCCCTGATACACAAAGTGGAAAAATAACATTACAACACTATTTGATGGTGGTAATGTTTGTTTATCTGCCAGCATGAATGGAAATAGTGCACTTTATCACTGTCAGCTACTGTGGCACCGATGCTAACTATACGATACTAACTGTATCTAACTGTCTTTAACTACACAATGCTAGCAGTATCTAACTTACTGTCTAACTACACAATATTAATGGTATCTAACTAACTGTCTGTAATTATACAATAGTAACTGTATCTTACTGTCTTTAACTACACAATACTAGCAGTATCTAACTAACTGTCTCTAACTTTACGATACTAGCAGTATCTTATTAACTGTCTCTAACTTTTTGATACTAGCGGTATCTAACTGTCTCTCTAACTACACAATACTAGCGGTATCGAGTGGTGAATCCTCAGGGCCTTCAAGGTATTCAGAGAAGACCCTGGAACCCTCAGATGAAACAAAAATAATCAAATGAATTATATGATATATATTAATTAAATTTCTGAAAATTTAAATAAAATGAATAAATGAGAATGGTATCTGTGTTGTTGATATTACAGTGTTACGTTGATTTGTTTGTCTTTCTCGGTCCATGCACTACGCATTTGAGTGGTGTTGTGGTGTGTTTGTGTTAGAACAAAAAGGCAACCAATCAGATCTTTTTCTGGGTTTCTGGGAAGAATATCCTTCAACCAAGGTACTCTATATCCTTGATAGAATGCCCTGGCCCTTAAACTGAATGAGAGTGTTTGTGTGGATTGACAATTTGATCAACCAATCATATATTGATTTGTAGCCAATGAGTGTATTCTTTCAGTTTCCCCCACGGTTCCAGGGTACGCTAGAAGACCCGTTAGTTCACTGGCTTGAGACAGAGGACCTAGCTTAGTGCTACCTAGCAATTCATTTGAAGTTTTATTGTTTTTTTACGTTGAAATGGCAACAGGTGAAGATGATGTTGTTGCGATCTGAAAAGCAGCGATCAGCTTTATGACCGGGTTATCAAAACATTCATCCAGAAGGACAGGAGAATAGATTTTGTCAAGTGAACATCATTGGTGAGTGAGACTCATTTGTCTTATAGTTAGGCATAGTTAGGCTTATTAGGCATTTAGTTTCCACCCACTTGTTGAATGATTAGTTAATGGCTGTCTTGAGTTTGTTAAGCATTGTTCTGCATTTAAATTGAGTTTTGACTTGATCTTTCTTTGCATTGGTAATTGTTGTGTGGCAGCCATTTGTCTATGAAACCTAATAGTCCTAGCTGAGTGGAGGAGGCCCTGATGGTGTGTGACCATGTAGCTACAGCACAGTACCTTTACCAGTACTCTACCTTTACAATACTAGTGGTATCTAACTAACTGTCTCTAACTATATGATACTAACTGTATCCAACTAACTGTCTCTAACTATATGATACTAACTGTATCCAACTAACTGTCTCTAACAATACGATAATGGGAAGGGAAACAACAGGGAAGGGAAACATGTATACCAACTCAAACGGTTCAACAATGGTTTCAATTCTGCACCCACTTCTGTTCTCGGTTTTGCTGTGACTGTCGTCTGTGCTTTCAACAGTTCTCCTCACTTTACAACAATAGGCGATCTGTTGTGGCCACTGATAAGACTTAGAAATGGTCTCAGCGTTCTGTCTTTGTGGTTGGCGGTAGATGGTAAGAAGATTACTGCTGACTTACTGCAAGGCAGCAGGAAGCTAGTATGTGGGGTGGTGAGGGCAATGGTACATACGCAATGAACCACCAGAAGATAAGGACGCTCACACACCCACACACACCTGCACTCATACGCACGCACGCAAGCACACGCACACGCACACACACACACACACACACACACACACACACACACACACACACACACACACACACACACACGCACACACACACACACACATACACACATACACACAAAGCCAGGTGCTCGACCAACATGCTGTAACTGTTGTTTCCTGAGAACAGGTCACTTTTTAAAGTATTAACAATAATATAAATAACACACACACACAATATACGGAACATGTGATCAATATGACTTCCCTTTGAGCTATACAACATGTCAATGCTTCACTTCACCCAGCCGTTACCAGGGGTCTTTAATACACCAGGGACCGCGTGTAATGTGGTTGTTTAAATACACCAGGGACCGCGTGTAATGTTGTTGTGAGAGAGAGAGAGGGTGAGAGTGAGAGTGAGAGAGAGAGAGAGAGAGCTGACGCTCTACGTCACGCTGGGGTCACCTGACGCTCTACGTCACGCTGGGTCACCCTCGACAGAGCGGTAACCTGGCGGCGGCGCGCTACGCGTTCAGTTACCGCTAAGGATGGATGGATGGGTGGATTAAAGGACGAATAATAAAATAATTATATATATATATATTATTATATTTATATATAATAAAAGTATATTACATCTAAAAGTATGTTATGTTAATATTTGTTCATAGTATATCGTGTTTAAACGACATAAGTGAAAGTATAAGGCAAGAACCAAGGTTTTCACAGCGCAATTGTTGTTCAAAACGCGAATATTAGCTACACATTGCCAACCGTTGAACCGTTAAGGTATAGAATAACACAGTAGAACACACTCACTTCCTGGAAGGACAGGGAGATGGAACGGTAGTGTGTGTGTGTGTTTACTGTACTTTAAATCCAGTTGTCTTTCATTACTTATTTTATAATGTTACTCTTCAGTTAAAAACGCATCTTGTGCAGTAAATCAAACTTTTCTTCCTCACTATAAAATAAATAAATAAAAACACCGACTGGCATATATATATGTTTTCATACGAGGCTGAAGTCCATCTCAACGTGGTAGACAGTGGTTGACCTTTCCTGGAGATTCGTACAATAACATATATATAGATTTATAAAAAACCACTGTAACGGTACTTACCTGGCTGTTATTCTGGTTATTCCTTATATTTGACCCGTTGTTTATCCGAGTATTGTTCTTGTCTGAGGTGGTCGGGTGTTCTCAGGTGTTCTCAGGTGTTCTCAGGTGTTCTCAGGTGTTCTCAGAGTGTTCTCAGGTGTTCTCAGAGTGTTCTCAGGTGTTCTCAGAGTGTGGACGGGGGGAGAACCAGGAGCCAGGAGGACGTGTTAGTGGCCAGCTCTGCCGCTCTGAAGTTATGTGGCACACAAATGAGGAACTTTTGGGGACTTTTTATTGAAACTGACTTCCTGGTGAAGTTGTCTAAAGCTTATTTACATAATGAACCCACACACACACACACGCACACGCATGCACACGCACACGCACATGTTTCACACAGACACACACACATACACATACACACACACGCATGCACGCACAAACACACACACACACGTGTCACACACACACACGTGTCACACACACCCACGTGTCACACGTGTCACACACACACACACACACACACACACACACACACACACACACACACACACACACACACACACACACACACACACACACAGACACACACACAGACACACACACACACACACACACACATTACAGTACATGTTTCCCCATTTCAGTTGTGTCATAATTCAGTGTCAGTGTAACTTGCTTGGGAACTCAAAAAGTTAGTGTTTTCATAATAATAATTATTATTATTATTATTATTATTGTTACTACTACTATTATTATAATTATTATTATAATTTTTAACGTGACCACAGGCGGGTCCAGGGAAGTCCTACTGGCTATTGCGTTGCTACATACACTTTGGAAGAAAGATGAATCGTATGTACCGTATATAAAAGATAAGACATTCTTAAAAAGCAATTACACGTGGTACAGTCTTTGAGTTAAGAGTTAAACCAATAATCAAAATCACCAGTTTCAGTTTCGCTCCTGTGACAACATATCAAAGCGTTGTTATCCCACCAGAGGGGGGAGAAGCTAGGGATCTCCTAGAGGAGGGGTTACCATAGGATGCTCCCACAGTACAAGCTGATATGATGGCTGAACAGGTCCAATACTCCAGCACTTCTGTTAAGAGCCACAGGCTTGGTGGGATTATGTGTGTGTGTGTGTGTGTGTGTGTGTGTGTGTGTGTGTGTTTACCTCTGCTATCGAAGCTGGACCAGAGGTTATGTCTTTTTTGTTTTCCCCTGTCTGTCTGTCTGTCTGTGAGATAACTCAAAAAGTGACGTATGGAATTGGACAAAACTTGGTGGTTCGAGGACTTATGAACCGTTAGTTCAATTTTGGCACAGATCCGGATCCGAATCCAGGTCCAGGGGCCCTCTACTGAGGGCCATCTAGTGTATGTGTGGGTGTGTGTGTGTGTTGTTGTTATTAAGCTATGAGAAGCTATTTGTCTCTATCTCTATCAAACATTGCGTGTTCCTCCTCTTCATCCGTCTTGCGTTGGGTTGGTGAGCAGTACGTCACCGGCCCCTCGGCTCAGAGTTCAGAGAATCCTCCGGAAGGAAAAGTCCACCTGCGGTCCTCTGCAGAGACCCTGGTCAGTTCCTGTCCTGTCCTGGACGTTAAGGTCCTGCTGCCCTGCTCACAGGCACATGGGTAGCGGCAGTTCGGGCTATACTCGAGTCCTTTCACCGCCATACATGCACGCACGCACGTGCACACACACACACACACACACACACACACACACACACACACACACACACACACACACACACAGCAGTGGAGTGTGTGTGTGTGTTAGCTGTTTCTCTGGGCCATCTCTCTCTGGACCGAGGTTGATGTGCCCTGGCTGTCCTCAGCATCTCCCCCGTCTATAGGGAGGAAGGGAGAGGGAGAGGGAGGAAGGGAGGGAGGGAGGGAGAGGGAGAGGGAGAGGGAGAGGGAGGGAGGAGAGAGGGAGAGGGAGAGGGAGAGGGAGGGAGGGAGGGAGGGAGAGGGAGAGGGAGAGGGAGAGGGAGAGGGAGAATGGGAGGGCGAGGTAGGGAGGAGGGAGAGAGAGAATGGGAGGGAGAGGGAGGGAGGGAGGGGAGGGAGGGAGGGAGACAAGATGACAAGCGCTGAATTAAAACCAGTCCAATAGCTTAACTATGAAACCACCAAGCTATCAAACTTTAGGTCATTCAGCTACGTAGCAGCAAAGTATTTAGTTAACTTAAACCTGCAGTGTAACTTAAACCCTGTTTGATGGACGTATTGTGTAGAATCTACAGTCAGCCAACTTATTGTACTTTTAACCTGAGTTCTTCTCTTGGAGGCTTGTTAGGAAGGAAATGTTAGGTATTATATATTATGTTATTGTATATGTATATATGTATGTATATTTTATATTATTGTGGCTTGTGAGGAAGGAAATTCACTTATGACTTCTGGTGACTAGTAGTTCTCTTGTCTACCTGTTGAATGACCTTATTGTAATGTAATGTATTATATATTATGTTATTATATATTATATACGTGTATATGTATGTTCTCTTGCCTACCTTATTGTAAGTCACTTTGGACAAAAGTATCTGCTAAATATGACTGTAATGTAATGTAATGTAATATAACATAATGTAATATAAATGTAGCTACAACTCAATCCACTAGAGGGCGCTAATGGGACAACATACACAGTGCAGGTTTCACACACAAACCTCCACCATCCATCATCCATAGATAACCGCGCTGACTAATACGTTTTGTGTTAAGTTCGCTCAGCGTCCCGTCCCGTCTCATCCTCCTCCTCACCCCCCCCTCACCCCTCCTCACCCCCCCCTCACCCCCCTCCTCACCCCTCCTCACCCCCCCCTCACCCCTCCTCACCCCCCCTCACCCCCCTCACCCCCCCCTCCTCACCCCGGCGCGCCGTGTGTATGTGCAGCTGGGACAGCGACAGGCTGAGGGCCAGCTGGCCCCCCTGGGGGTCACTGGGGCTCTGCAGAATATCGTGCATGGCGTTGCGGCGCCCGGTGCGGCCCGACGCGATGAAGTCGGCGTACGTGGCCTCCCCCTCCGCCATCGCTCAGCCCTCCAGCATCCTCCGGTACCCGGCCAGGGGCTGGGGGGGGGGGGGGGGGGGGAGTGGGAGAGGGAGGGGGAGGGGGAGAGAGAGGGGGAGAGGGAGGGGGAGAGGGAGGGAGGGGGGGAGAGAGAGAGGGGGAGAGGGAGGGAGAGGGGGAGAGAGAGGGGGAGAGGGAGGGAGGGGGGGAGAGAGAGAGGGGGAGAGAGAGAGGGAGGGTGGGAGAGAGAGAGCGAGGGAGAGAGAGAGGGAGGGTGGGAGAGAGGGAGGGTGGGAGAGAGAGAGAGAGGATGGAGACAGTAAAAGTGAGAGGTGTGAAAGTGAGACAAAGGGAGTGAG
>CM051005.1:5062097-5064597 GCA_027704905.1 Muraenolepis orangiensis | reverse complement strand
TTTTAATCCCACCCCCCCCCCCCCCCAAACGACTATTCTCGGGGAGGAGGAGAGAGGAGAGGAGAGGGAGGAGGAGAGACGGAGGGAGGATGAGGTTGGGATGAGAGGAGCGTACCTACCTGTCTTACGCGCTTTGATGCTCAGGGATCCGCAGATTCGCCGGGGGACTCGAGAGGACCGGGGGACATTCTCCACGGTAAGCTGCTGCTGCTGCTGGCGCCATGTCACCTCGGTGTAACGTCGTCGTCGTCTGTCTCTCATCTGTATCCGTCGGGCCGAGGATGGATGGATGGATGCGTGGAGGTTGTCCATCCCGGCTGACTATACGGCCACCGCTCCATCCCATCCCCTGGGTTTGTGTATCCCACTGGTCTCTGTATCTGCTTTTTTTTTTGCTGCAGCGTTTCACCTCCCATCATCTCCCTGCGGCGCGAAACATCTGGACCAGATGCTTAGCGCCGCAGGGAGATGATGGGAGAGCGCTACGGAGGGTGTAGTTGTTTTTGTTTGCTGTACGCCAACAACAAGGGGGCTGTGGTGCTGGTGCTGGTGCTGCTGGTGGTGGTGGTGGTGGTGTTACTGGTGGTGGAGTTAGTAGTGGGGGTGTAGGTGGAGTTAGTGGTGGTGGTCTTGGTGGTGTTACTGGTGGTGGGGAGGACGGGGGGGGGGGGGGGATGTATTGATTGTGGACCGGACGCGAAGCCCCATCCTTTCAGCTGTGGAGGCTCCGTCCGGTTGTGGATGGGAGAATCGCATTCTCCGTGTGACCTAATTCCAGTGATATAAGTGTACGATTAGGACGGTGGTCGACAGAGACACAAAGCATCCCCCCTTTTTTTGTTGTAATTGTCTCTGAACGGCAGCGCTGTTATTTGGTCTTTTATTATTCGCATGATGTATTTCCATGAGGTGTTTATTGAGCTCCGGCTGATGCATATTTTAAACGCCTTCATCGTTGGACGGCCAGAGTCCTCTTAGATCGACCCATGTTCCCCATCAGACCCCCGACCCATCAGACCCCCGACCCATCCGACCCGTCTGCGTGTTGTTCGCTCGCCTCGAGGCGGCTCTGAATCAGCCTCATTCATCACATTCATCACGCGCGCGTTTGTATTCTCCACGCGACGCCGTCGGATCATCTGTTGTATTTCCGAGCGACAGACTGGCCGTTGATGAGGAGCATGGGGTTTGCTAACGGTGGTTCTGTCCTCTGTGACCTGGCAACCCTCAACCCCCCCCCCCCCTGGTTCATGCTGAATGTCATAATGGCTCTATATATATATATATATATATATATATATATATATATATATATATATATATATATATATATATGCCAAGTAGTTAATGACTTAATGCCTCATTCCATGTCACGTCACATATTCCCATCCTCCTCCTCCTCCTCCTCCTCCTCCTCCTCCTCCTCCTCCTCCTCCTCCTCCTCCTCCTCCTCCCCCTCCTCCTCCTCCTCCCCCTCCTCCTCCTCCTCCTCCTCCTCCTCCTCCTCCTCCTCCTCGGGGGAGGAGTAGGGCTTGGTGCTTGGTGCTCTCTATTCAAAGAGGCTCTAGGATCCATCGCTGTGTGTCCTTCATGTGATGTTGTGCTGTGATGGAGGAGGCCCACGGTTTGACCAAAGCAACCAACGGTGTGTCCATCAAACGTAGGCTATAGTCCAGAGGCTGGATCCCTTTATTTTATTATAGGGCTATTTCCCAGAGTTGCCTAGGTCTCCTCCACCCCCACCTCCACCCCCACCTCCACCAAAACATTGCCCACACTGGGGAGGTTCTGTTTCCATGTTTCCAGGCCCCATCGGCGGATCTATGAGGAAATTCCACTGAGCCGGAAGACCATTTACGGACTTAATTGGCTTAATTGGCTCGCAATTACCTCAAAGCAACCCAATAGAACCAACGGATGCGGGGAGGGGGGGGGGGGGGGGGAGGTTGTCCAATGGGAGACATGGCTGTCCGCCCTAGATCGGGATGAACCCAGGGAGAGCGGGTTCGTCCGTCATTTCATTTATTAAACCATAATATGTAGGGTTTGAGGTTTCCCTATTTAACCCTGGGAGCCCTGGCCACTCGACCCCCAGGTCCTCTCCCACATCCCATACGCTCACAATTGTTAAAATCTCATTCTGAGTGCATTAACATTTAGCCACAGAAAGAGATGTTTATCTCTGTCTGCTCCGAGCGGCTATCAGGAGAGCATTAGCATATTTACGCTGATGCGATCTGTGTACGCTAACACATTAGCGGCGCGCTAGCACATTCGCGGCGAGTTCAGTGAATAGATCAAAAAGTTGTCAAACTACAGTATATATACATATATATATCTATATATATATAGATATATATATATAGCGTCCCAGAGGCCATGCAGTGTGCATCGAATACCGTAAACTACTTTTAGCCGCTGAAACACTGAGCTCATTTCCTCGTCACGCGCCGTTAAGCGAAATTTAAATTCCTCAAAAGTGCGGCACTTGCTATTTCTC
>CM051005.1:5042097-5054597 GCA_027704905.1 Muraenolepis orangiensis | reverse complement strand
GAACGAAACGCGCTCAAGATCATAACACAATGTGAATTTGACGGATTCCTTTCTTGAATTCATGAAAGCACACAAACTCTTCAGAAGTCTCCAGCATTGCCGCTCCCCGAATTAAAAATAAACCCTCTCTTAAACCTTCTATAACTTTTAATGAACTTAGAGATTGTGGTTGTAAATGAGATTGGACTAAAATTTCCCCATGAATAAATTGGCATAATTCAGAGCCCAGAGCGCAGCTCCGATGTTTCAGATAGTATTGATCATGAAACTGAAAAAAAAAGCTTCTTTAGCATTTCATTGGTTGAAGATTACAAAAACTCAGCAGACGGATGCAATTCAGTTCTTTGATTAAAAAACGGAGTTGATAGTTTGTGAGGTAGGCTGGGCTTCCCGAGACATCCGTAGTACACAGAAAGGTCAATCGAGTCCCACATGACCATCTTTCAAACTTATTCCAAAAGTATGTAGTTCAAGCATTTCATTTTCCATTTGCAACAAGTACAATGGAATGCTTACTCCCCTGTGTCTTGGAGATATGAGGGCAATGCATAAAGCAAGACTTTGATATCAGAGTCAACACACAGAGAGAGAGTCAAGTCAAGTCAATTGTATTGGTTTAGCCCTTAATCACAGTTCCAAAGGGCTTGGCGTGAGGGGCTTACGACAGCCCCCCCCAAACCCTAACCCCTCCAATGGGCAAGACAAGCTCCCTGAATGATGGAGGAAGAAACCTTGAGAAGTAACACAGAGTGGGGTGACGTACAGAGTCATTGACATACAGATTAAAGTACCAATAACAACATGGGAGATGATTGTGTTGTCTGTGGTGGTAGCCTTCAGGTGGGGCATCCAGTCACCATCACAGCGGCACACTAGACGACAGAAGCAAGACTGCAATGTGATGAGTAGAAGGAGTAGGGGTGGACCAGGGACGTGGAGATAACCTCTCGTCTCGGCCTGGAGGAGTATATATGGATTTTGTTGCGTCTTGGTCTTTAATAGGTTTGTTGATGGTATCTCGTTACATACAAAGGGGAGTGTGTTCATCTGATGATAATCAGATTTTTCAGTGGTCTCTCTTGCTGGCGAGTGAGTTGGGACCTGTAGAGCGATGGTGTCTACAGTGATTGTTCTGGGACGGTGTGGTGGGACACATGTGCCTTCACAGACAGATCGTTTTGCTCATATCAGATGCATCAAGCGCTTTGAGAATTCAGAAAAAGCGCTATATAAACTGAATTCAAGATTTTACGTACAATGGAATGCTCACTACCCATTCCCACCCGCAGTATGACTTTTCTAAAACACTATACTATACAAATATATAATACATATATAAATATATATATACAAATACACTGTACACAATAAAAATAACAATAAAAAAAATTATATGTAAAAATGTATTATTATTATTATTATTATTATTATTATTACCATCATACAGTTCTTAATATTGAGACACAGTTCAATGGGATGAATGTGAAATCCACCTTTGGTTACTAAAGGTAAATATAATATATAATACATATAATAATATATATAATATATAATATTATTATATAATATTAAGTATTTTAAAATGAAAAAAGTAGAAAGAACCAGGAAACACATATATATATAAATTATATATATATATATATATATAATATATATATAATTAACGTATGTTTATATTTTGTTATCTCTTGGTTTAAGTAACCATTATTATATTATATTTATTATATTTAAAGTTTTAATTTGAAGGTATTTTACTGTGAAGTAGTCTGGATACAGTGAACGCACCATGGGAGAAACGCACCTCTGGTTTATAAAGATTCACAAAGTGTAAAGTTGTTTATTTTTTCAATCATACTGTAATAATACTGTTAATTATGTATATAATTATCACTACCGACACTCAACCAAGCTGGACGTTTATGTTTATTATGTTGTCTACTTGAGAACTAGTAGTGAGCAGTGATATTCGCTAGCAATGCTAGGTGATTAGCATGTGTGTATAAACGTTAGTTATTATATGTCAATGTTCCGTTATTCTCGTTTTATGTACGCTATTCTGCGGTATATTTAGTAATAGTATGTGTTTATCTGTGTGGTACTATTGCTAATCGCATTATGTGCGTGTATTAATGTTTCAGTAAGGTTAATTTTCTTTCATAAATATCATTTACATTACGATACATACTTTTTCCACGTTACTGTGGTACTTAATTAATTCCTTGATTTAGAATGAAATTGGATTAGATTCGATTAGATTCAAATGTTCATAAAGATGTCATCAAATAATAATATAATATTGAATTTGAATTTAATTTGATACTGTATGTGTACTGCAGCTTGGTTATTTTCTTCCATATGGATGTGTTTTGGTGGCGAACTACCTTGAAGAACTACTGGAAACCTTGGATTTGGAGGATCAGTGTATTCTACAACCCAGGATACAGATAAGCAGGCATCTCACTCTCTGGCTTGAACACAAACACTCAGTCACTACCAGACAGGGTGGAGACACTTTTTAGTTTATTATTTGGTATTTTGGAAAGAGATCTCTTTTATTTGGTTTATTATTTTTGGATATAGATTCACTCTGAACCTTGTAAATACATTTGATTAATATATTATTAAAAAAAAAATATATATATATATATACATATATATATATATATATATATATATATATATACACACATACATCGGATACATACATCATATCTTGTCAATTCACTCCACCTCAACCGAATCTAGTCCGTGTTAGCTGACTACTCATTCCGTTACTATTACTACAAATGGTTTCATTTGAAGGCATCATTTGGTCAAATTTCGTCAAAACCGGTGCTGGGCGGTATGGCCTACATTTTTCTTTCCCAATACGGGTTATTCAAGTTCTCGATATATAATGATATATCATTTTTTTGTAATTAAATAAATAGTCTATATGAAATATCCACACAGTTATGCCTATTTTTGTTTACTCCTGTGTGAATTAAACATAACAAATTAATAATGTAGCAGCAATTAGGGCTGGCCATACGAACACAATCAATTATCAATAGTTTTCACCAAATACCTCAATATTGATATTGTGACAATATTGTAGGTTGACTATTGGTGCTTTCACAAAATATTTACACAGTGAGACTTTGGATCAATATTCATCAGTAATGCTGATATAATCACCTATGTGGGTAAAGGCAAATTATAGATATAATGATATTTGAAGGCATAATATCATGGTCATAAATACCTTCCCTATTGACTTGTAAATGTTCCAGAAATGACTGAGTCATTTTTAAAGTCATGTCTGGGAGGCTGAAGGTGTGTGTGTGTGTGTGTGTGTGTGTGTGTGTGGTGTGTGTGTGTGTGTGTGTGTGTGTGTGTGTGTGTGTGTGTGTGTGTGTGTGTGTGTGTGTGTTTACTAATGTGTGCACCTGGGTGTTGGCATCTATTCATGCATGTACTGTATGTGTCCATATAAGTGTGTGTGATATTGTGTGTTGTGGCAGTGGTAATGTAAGCAGCAGTAATGTGAGTGAACGCTGTATGATCTAGAATGTTTTCTGCATCGGACCACCTCAGCTAGTTTTATGAATTGAGTTCATGTGTGTGTGTTTGTGTGCACACGTGTGTGTGTGTCCATGTATATGCGACGTGCACATGTGTGTAATTGTATATATATGTTTACATGCGTATGTGTGTGCATGTATATGTGTGCACATGCACAATCATGCGTGTGTGTGTGTGTGTGTGTGTGGTTGTGTGTCCGATGCATATGCGTGTTCCCATGCACGCTGGTGGGAAGCCTTGTCTGGCCAGTGGGAGTCTGTCTATCGTCTGGCCAGTGGGAGTCTGTCTATCGTCTGGCCAGCGGGAGTCTGTCTATCGTCTGGCCAGTGGGAGTCTGTCTATCGTCTGGCCAGTGGGAGTCTGTCTATCGTCTGGCCGGCGGGAGTCTGTCTATCGTCTGGCCGGCGGGAGTCTGTCTATCGTCTGGCCAGCGGGAGTCTGTATATCGTCTGGCCAGTGGGAGTCTGTCTATCGTCTGGCCAGCGGGAGTCTGTCTATCGTCTGGCCAACGGGAGTCTGTCTATCGTCTGGCCAACGGGAGTCTGTCTATCGTCTGGCCAGCGGGAGTCTGTCTATCGTCTGGCCGGCGGGAGTCTGTCTATCGTCTGGCCTGCGGGAGTCTGTCTATCGTCTGGCCAGTGGGAGTCTGTCTATCGTCTGGCCAGCGGGAGTCTGTCTATCGTCTGGCCAGTGGGAGTCTGTCTATCGTCTGGCCAGCGGGAGTCTGTCTATCGTCTGGCCAGTGGGAGTCTGTCTATCGTCTGGCCAGCGGGAGTCTGTCTATCGTCTGGCCAGCGGGAGTCTGTCTATCGTCTGGCCAGCGGGAGTCTGTCTATCGTCTGGCCCTAAAGCCTCTTCCTCTGTGTGTGGCTCTTGGTTCGGTCTTTGTCTTAACAGGCCACTCAGCAGTTTCTCTGGGTGACACCACCACCACCACCACCACCACCACGATAAGGATAAAAGATAAGGATTTAGGACTTAGAAGCAGACGTCCAGACAGTCTTATCCCCGCCACGATATACTGTAGCTCTGTGCTCCGGGACTTGTATTTAGTTATCCGCCGCGTGACAAGGGACTCATCAACTGAGCTGTGAAAGGGACGTGTACATTGCAGGACGCGTCGCGAGAGCTCACGGGAACATCTGAGCTGGGAATATAATTTGAATAATCGGCTGGATGATCACAGGAAGTTTTTCATATTGATGTGTGAAATATGCATCTGTTGGAGGTATATATATATATATATATATATTTTTTTTTTTTCAGTGTTTCCCACAGATCTGAAATATAGTTGTGGTGGTAGCTGGTGTGTGTGTGGGGGGGGGGGCGTGGCCTGGGGGGGCGTGGCCTGGGGGGCGTGGTTTGGGGGGAGCATTTAAATACGTGTGACCTTTAAGAACATTTTGATTTATTGAATTGACTCAATATTGAGTGCACAAAGATGGCACTGTTGGTCAGAGCACTTCATCTCTGTTGGTTTTTTGGAAGTACAGCCCCTGTGTGTATGGGAAGGCCTCTGGTGCTGGTCCATACATTTCTATCCGCAGACATGCAGATAGATTTACTTTGATGCCGGTGTTCCGATCCGCAAATCGGTGGATCTTACCAGCCCTACAGCAGACAGGAACAGGTAGAGCGACAAGTAGAGCGAGGGGATCATTGTTCACTAGTTAATTGACCGCAGATGCCGTCGTGCTCTTGTACGGATCATCTTTTATTTTTTATATTATTTTTATAGTATATTATATATATTATATAATATATATATTTTTTTATATATACTTATTTTTCTTACAGTAAATATATCTGGGCGGCCCGTCTGTGTGTGAAACCCTGATATTATTCTAAATGTTTTGATCAGTTAATAAATTGATCTTATCAAAAAATCTCTTCTTCTCTATACCTCAATTCAACTCCATCTTTTATCACCGGGTGACAGTGAACTGAACTGTTGAAGGACTCAAAACGTGATGAATCGTAATCCATTTGTCGACACTCAGACTGGATGTTGTGGCATCTTTGTTATTCCATCCTTTTCTACCACGCCCTGCCACTCTCGTCAAGGCCCTCCACTTCTCACCTCCTCCCCTCCCTCTTTCACCTCCTCCCTCCTACCCCCTTCCCACCTTCTCCCTTCACCTCCTCTCTCTATCTCCTCCCACCTCCTCCAACCCTCTCCTCCCTTCTCTCTCCTCCCACCTCCTCCAACCCTCTCCTCCCTTCTCTCTCCTCCCCTCCCTCCAACCTCCCCTCTTCTCCTCCCTCTCCTCCCTCTCCTCCCTCCCCCTTCACCTCTTTCCTCCCCCCCTCCTCCCTCTCTCTCCTTTTCCTCTCCTCCCCTCTCCCATCTCCCCCTTCACCTCTGCTCCCCTGCAGCAGAATCTCACAGCGGTTACCCTGATGTCTTCACTTGTCGTGTGTGTGTGTGTGTGTGTGTGTGTGTGTGTGTGTGTATGTGTGTGTGTGTATGCATGCATGCACACACATGTGTGTGTGTGTGTGTGGGTGGGTGGGTGTGCGTGAACCTGCAGAGTTGACACGCAGACA
This sequence comes from Muraenolepis orangiensis, assembly GCA_027704905.1. Lineage (NCBI taxonomy): Eukaryota > Metazoa > Chordata > Actinopteri > Gadiformes > Muraenolepididae > Muraenolepis > Muraenolepis orangiensis. The sequence continues at coordinate 5,048,486 of CM051005.1, read as the reverse complement.
TCTGTTCACCTTGCATGTCGATGAGTCTAACGAGGTGGGAGCGGGTTCTGTCAATGTTTGAGCCATGGGGATTCACATCTCTGATTACAGTTTGCATTCGGAGCTTAAAAAATGTTCTCTCTCTCTCTCTCTCTCTCTCTCTCTCTCTCTCTATCTCTCTCTCTCTCTCTCTCTCTCTCTCTCTCTCTCTCTCTCTCTCTCTCTCTCTCTCTCTCTCTCTCTCTCTCTCTCTCTCTCTCTCTCTCATACACATCTCTTTCTCTCGATCTTCTTCTCCAGCAGTGCTTTAAGCAGTGTTTCGCTTTGCTTTTTCGACGCCCGGAAACTCGATACTGGCATTGCATTTTAAACAAGACGAGAGAGAGAGAGAGAGAGAGAGAGAGAGAGAGAGAGAGAGAGAGGAGAGAGAGAGAGAGAGAGAGAGAGAGAGAGAGAGAGAGAGAGAGAGAGAGAGAGAGAGAGAGTAAACAAGGAATAGCGCGACCGTATGAGGTAGCAGTCACATTAGTCTTCGGTGATCTCCGGAATGTTGGGAAAAATCATTAGCGCACCGTAAGCCCCGGCGGTGAATATAGATTGAACTTTATGACTACGACACGCAGTTCCTCGGTCCGTCCACCGGGGGGGGGCGGGGCGGGGTGGGGTGTGGGGGGGGGGGGGGGGATGCACGGAGATTGGGGCATTTTAATCATCTTTGAAGCCAGGGAGAAGAGAGGAAAAAAAAAAAAAGGAAAAACGATTTTTTCATGTGGGGGAAAAACGAGATATAAAAATGGAATATTAAATGAGGAGGGGCGGCGGCTTGTTGTTTCTGCCGATCGGGGGCCGATCAACCGGAGTGCCGGCGCCGTTTTATCACGCCGCTTTCTAACACTGTTTTATCGGCGACGCGGAGTGGGTGTGCGTGTGCGTGTGTGGGGCTGTGTGCGTGTGCGTGTGTGGGGCTGTGTGCGTGTGTGGGGCTGTGTGCGTGGCCGTGTGTGGGGCTGTGTGCGTGGCCGTGTGTGGGGCTGTGTGCGTGTGCGTGTGTGGGGCTGTGTGCGTGTGCGTGTGTGGGGCTGTGTGCGTGTGTGGGGCTGTGTGCGTGTGCGTGTGTGGGGCTGTGTGCGTGTGCGTGTGTGGGGCTGTGTGCGTGTGCGTGGACATGTGCGCGGATGTGTGCAGGTTTGTGGCGAAAACAGTGTGAGGGGAACATCACCAGTTCACATGGTCCTCCTACACGGTGAATTGTCTTATCGCACTGTAATATCTGAAGACACCGTGATGGTGTAAGTGATTGGGTGTTCCCAACTCCCAGCCCGTAAGGTACCGGGTTCGATCCCCGATGTCCGTCCGTCCTTCCGTCTGTCCCCCCCCCCCAGCCCACCTTCTCCGTGTCTGACATGAATCGGAATTCGCTGTACGTCGCGGTGGATAAAAGTACCCACAAGATTAATGATTAGTGAATTAGTGATGAGCGGATAGTGAATCGTAAGTGGAAGTGATTGTGCTAATCTGGTCTACGACAATGAGCCGAGTCATGTTTTATGCACGTCTTAAATGTGCAAGCAAGCATTGACGTGATTCAGACTAATAACATAGCAGGCTGGAGATTGTTAACATGGCTAACTATGTGGCTAACAGCATGGCTCACAATGTGGCTAACATGGCTAACTATGTGGCTAACAGCATGGCTCACAATGTGGCTAACATGGCTAACGATGTGGCTTTTAAAAGCTAACCAGCGTTTCATATAACAGGTCAGGGCTGCCTCAGCTTCTCCCGCTACGTTTTCCCTGCTACGCTTTCCGCGCTAATTTCCGCCAGGGTGTGTAGCAGATGGTAGATAAGACGAGATGAGGCGGTCGGGGGGGAAATAAATATATAGTCATTTGTACACGTGACGACGGCACGTCATCTTCACGCTGTAAAGATCGCCGGATTTGCGGCGGCCCCGACGCAGAACCGTAAACGCACCGAGCAAAATGTAGTATAACATCAGTACCGTCGACTTGGGGGTTGAGAGCAGAGCATCCGGGGGCTACAGTGCAGCGATTACCCAGCGATCAATAACCATAGCCATCGATCCATAGCAGCCTCCATGAATCCTGATGTAAAACACACAGAATACATTACGTTATTAAACTCCGACGGATCGGCCCTGGGTACTCCCCCATTTCTCTAACGGAATCAGGGCTCCCCTGCAGTTTCTCAGAGAGAGAGAGAGAGAGAGAGAGAGAGAGAGAGAGAGAGAGAGAGAGAGAGAGAGAGAGAGAGAGAGAGAGAGAGAGAGAGAGGAGAGAGAGAGAGAGAGAGAGAGAGGAGAGAGAGAGAGAGAGAGAGGAGAGAGAGAGAGAGAGAGAGAGAGAGAGAGAGAATTGGATAGTAGAAGATAAAGAAGAGACGGGGGGGGAGAAGAGGGAACGTTCTTCTTCAGCCGTCACCCAGAGCCACTGACACGAGAAATATGAGAGACAGAAGCACTCCTCCCTATTTTTAGCACCGCCGGAGAAGAAGAGCGAGAGACAGAGAGATCACATGTATGAGAGAGAGAGAGAGAGAGAGAGAGAGAGAGAGAGAGAGAGAGAGAGAGAGAGAGAGAGAGAGAGAGAGAGAGAGAGAGAGAGAGAGAGAGGAGAGAGAGAGAGAGAGAGAGAGAGAGAGAGGAGAGAGAGATCACATGTACGTGAGAGAGAGAGAGAGAGAGAGACATAGAGAGAGTCAGCGAGAGAGAGAGAAAGACAGAAACAGAGAGAGACAGAGAATGACAGGGAACGAGAGACAGAGAGATGGAGAGAGTCAGAGACAGACAGAGAGAGAGAGAGAGAGAGAGAGAGAGAGAGAGAGAGAGAGAGAGAGAGAGAGAGAGAGAGAGAGAGAGAGAGAGAGAGAGAGAGAGAGAGAGAGAGAGAGAGAGAGAGAGAGAGAGGCCAATAACACACATTCTCCGGGGCGAGGGTGACATCATTTTTTTCATCGCCTCAAGAACAGCAATAGCACCTGCTCCTCCACCTTGTCTCGTATGTGGTCCTTATGACGTGGGACAGCCCTTTGAGGAACACCCCTTGCCCCATGTAGCCAGTCTCATCATAATATCCGTTGTTGATGCCCCTATCCGCGGGTCACACCCCGCGCTAACGGTTCACCTCCGCTGACGTTCCCCGGGCACACAGGCTCACTTTAGAGGCCATCCGAGGCAGCGGACGTCGTGTGAGTGTGTTGATGTGCTTTATCCTGATGCAGCGACCCGCTAAGGAGGCCATCTTTAAATGATGCCCTCCTTCTACAGAGGAAAAAGCCCTTTTACAGTCAGGCTAATGCATTATGTATAGCGCTACAGTCGCTGGCGCTAGCTGTGTGCTGGCGGAGTTTGTATCTGGTAATGGCTGTCTCCACCCCCCCCCCCCCCCCCTCCCCCGAGGTTTCTGGAACGAATCGACGAGAGGCAGGTACTGAGGGGTTTTTGGACAGCGGATAAAGGTCCCTTCCGCGCCACATACGCTGTACACTAAAAACACAGTGAAATCTCCTCATTTCCTCGTCTTTGTGTCATGAATTATAGGCTAAAGCTTGCTACCGGAAGAATAATGTAAGATACTAAACAAAGTAAATTTAACGTTTATTACTTTTAATAAAGTTTAGCAGTTTAGCTAGCGCTAACCTCTTCCGACTAGGATTCACGCAAAGAGCCCGGCGGACGATTAGGAGAGGAAACTCGCTGCTAAGTGAAACTGATTGTTTTCTGTTATAGAGAAATATTTGCTTGTATATTGCTTGTAATATTTGCCCGTTCCAGACACTCTGGTCAGATAACGTTCGGACACACACACACACACACACACACACACACACACACACACACACACACACACACACACACACACACACACACACACACACACACACACACACACACACACACACACACACACACACACACACACGGTAATAGTTTAATATCTTCCTCTCAGTCTTATTCATTTAATTGTATTTGTTTAACCGGGTCGGTCTTTTGAGATTAAAAAACAGATTTAGCAAGCGAGACCAGGCCAATAGGAGCAGCGTGCATACATCTCAAACAAGGCTCCCGCAGATATCTCACACTGGAGGAATGGAAAGAATGGAAAGGCATTCAGATCCCAACATAAACAGATACAATACAATCCACAAAGCAGGGAAGCTGTGATAACAACTAGGGGTCAAAACATTTAGAGATACTAGAGGGCCCTCGGTAGAACGCATACATTCAACATTCAAGAGGTTTTAAATTGCCATATGCAGTACAATGGAATGCTTAGTCCCCATTCCCTCCCACAGTATGAGTTCCCTACAATTGAACACTATATGCTGTTCTATGTACCATACTTAAACTGTACAACACTATACTATAACAATACTGTACACAGTCAAAATGACTATCAAGCTACTGATGGAGGATATATAAACATATGTTGAATTGTGCAAAAAGCATTTAAAAAAGCAGCAGCAGCAGCATACAGCGCAGAACAGTGCAGTGACTGTAATGAGTCCAGAAAGTCCAGCAAAAGTATGATAGTTATATGGATGTTATATGGATGACAATGTTGACAGCACTCCTAGCAGTTCAGTAGGTGCACTGCCTGGGGATACAAACTGTCCTTTTAGTGGAACTGTCCTTGCGGAACTTGCGACTGGACCACAGAAGGGAGAAGAGATGGTGCTCAAGGTTGTTGTGGTCCTTTGTGATGGACATGGCCTTCTTCCGACATCTGGTCCTAAAGATCTCCTTAATGCATGGAAGTGCACAACCGATGATTATCATGTATCATGTTAGAGCATAAACTGTTTTCTTGGCCGATAAGTCATTGTCCAATGTTCCGGACATAACTTTTTGAGTTATCTAGCTGACACACAAACAAACAGACAAACCAAAGCATAACCTTCGGTGAGTCCTGGATGGAGGAGGTTATGACAATGAACTGTTCCTCCTTTTCTTGAACTCTGGATTCACAGTATTTGAATGACACAAGCTCCTGTAATATCAAATATACTGTGTATATATATATATATATAAATATATATATATATATATAGTGGAACTAGTTCCACGATGAGGCACGCCCAAGATTGAAACACCTTCTCCCCAAACTCAAACTCTGCAAGGGGGCCTACCTTAACATCACATCCCGAATGAGTCACCCTCTGTGTCTCACAACTTACCGTCTCTCTCTCTCTCACTCACACACACACACACACACACACACACACACACACACACACACACACACACACACACACACACACACACACACACACACACACACACCACACACACACACACACACACACACACACACACACATCCTCTTTGGTAGCATGAAACAACCCAGCAACACTTGCAATACCAGAGCAGTAAATAAATACTACACTGTACCCTGAAGAAGTCTCTCTGAATACAATATAGTCAGTCGCCCACTATTCCTGAATATGGGGTCTGAGTGATTTAAAAAAATCCCTACTGAGGGCATATTTATTCATCTCTCCACACGGTTTGCTGGCTGGATGGCCTTTTATCCAAAGGACGTAGCATAGCATGCAGCTTTGGTGTCGGGGAAGTCCTTTCATAGTATTCATGAAAGTCATGTTGTGACTGTACACGGCAAGGCACGGCAGCAGTGGTAGTAGGCAGTAGAAGTAGCCGTAGAGTAGTAGTAGTAAGTAGTAGTAGTAGTAGTGGTAGTAGGTAGTAGTAGCAGTAGTAGTAGTAGTAGTAGTAGTAGTAGTAGTAGTAGTAGTAGTAGTAGTAGGCAGTAGTAGTAGTAGTAATGGTAGTAGTAGTGGTAGTAGTAGCAGTAGTAGTAGTAGTAGTATTAGTAGTGGTAGTAGTAGTAGTAGCAGTAGTAGTAATAGTAGTAGTAGTAGTAGTAGTAGTATTAGTAGTAGTAGTAGTAGTAGGATAACCATTCACCGTTGAAATGATAGCCTCAGTGGAAGGGACTATGGGCAGCATTAGCATTTTACCACTCGCAGAGAAGTGGCGTTTGCCTGGGTTAGCGTAGCTACAGTTGAGCTAGTTGCACACGTAGAGGATAGAGTGTAGTGTGTGTGCGTGTGTGCATGTGTACGTGTGTGTTTGTGCACTATATTGGAGTGTAATGTTGTAAGTGACGTAGCTAGGCTCTTCCGTTAGCCCTGAGCTCAAAATTCACATAATACAATATAGGATAATAAATATGGAAACTACATTTGGCCAATAACTTTAGCGGCGCTACATCCATTCACAGCCCCATTCTCTCTTCCGCCGTTTAGATTTTTGGATTTCAGTCCACATTCAATTAGCTCTGTAGGCTATGTGTTTAGCGCTAGCGTGATTGCGCGTCTCTCTCTGTAATTAAACCAGCGAGGCCTCAGCCGCGTAGCGTAGCCTAGCC
>CM051005.1:5027097-5032097 GCA_027704905.1 Muraenolepis orangiensis | reverse complement strand
GACGTGAGATCATTCCAGCGCATGTTTCCGAGTTTCGTCCGTTTTTTCCGGGCTTTAGCCGACGAAATTCTCCCAGACAGTTAGAGAGGCGCTGGTCCGGAGGCCGGAGTTTCTCCCGGTTGGAAACAGTGGTTCCACAGTACAGCTCGGCTGCAGCGGAGCTCTTAATAATATATCTTTCGTCATATTTTGGAGCTCTGCCTTCGCCGGGTAAAGTCGACATCTCTTCTGTACTGTATCACTACTCGGTGACACGGGCATGCTGCCCTGCGGTATCCCGTAATACCACTGAGCCTTCTGCTCCCCTCTCCCTTATTCTTCTCCTGTCCTTTCTCTCCTCTCACGTCATGTCCTCATCCTCTTCTTCCCCTGTCTCCTCTCCTTTATCCTCCTCTCCCCTCCTCCTCCTCTCGTCTCCTTCCTTGTCTCCTCTTCTTTCTCCTCCATCTCGTCTCCTCTTCCTTCCTTGTCTCCTCTTCTTTCTCCTCTCTCCTTCCTTGTCATCCTTCCTCTCTCCCTCCTCTCATCCTCCTCTCCATCTCCTTCTCCTTTCTCCTCCTCTCCTCCCCTCCTCTCCTTCTCTTTTCTCCTCCTCTCCTTTCTCCTCCTCTCTCTCTCCTATCCTTCCTTGTCTCCCCTCCTCTCCTCTCCTCTCCTCCTCTCCCTCTCCTCCTCTCTCCTTTCTCCTCCTCTCGCCTCCACTCTGCTTCTCCTTTCTCCTTCTCTCCTTTCTCCTCCTCTTCTCTTCTCCCCTGTCTCCTAACCTTTCTCCATTCTTCTCCTCTCCTCTCCTCTCTTTCCCTCCTTGTTTCTTCTCTCTCTGTCTGTGTTCTCGGGCGACGGTTGACTTTAGCTCTTAACTTGCTGCCGGTCGTGATGACGGGCGAGCGAGCTGGACAGAGGATGTGTGAAAGAGAGCGAGGGAGAAGAAGAGGGCACTTAGGACAACATGTTTTCATCTGGGTGTCAAAGAATGGCTGGAATGGCTGATCGAGAGCCGTGTACATGGAGGGAGGAGGAGAGAGAGAGGGGGGGAGCGAGGGAGGGAGGGAGGGATGAAGAGAGGATGAGAAAGTGAGAGTGATTAAAGGAGTAATTATATTACAGTCATTGAGCAGACACCAAATGAATTGAGATGGACACGCACACGCACACACACATGCACTCGCACACACGCACACACATGCACTCGCACACGCGCACACACACAATCAGTCTGTCTCGTGTGTCTTGATTAGATGTGCAAACAAATTGAAATTGGCATTCTAGGTTTTGTGATTGTGTGATTTCTCACGCTTCCCCCAATTCTTCCCACTGGAGTGTTCATTTCATGAGCAGAACTATTCATCAATAACATACACAATGCTATAAGAGAAATGTTTTGTGGTTGTTTGTTCTTTCAAGGGGGGGGGGGGAGAGAGAGAGAGAGAGAGAGAGAGAGAGAGGAGAGAGAGAGAGAGAGAGAGAGAGAGGAGAGAGAGAGAGAGAGAGAGAGAGAGAGAGAGAGAGAGAGAGAGAGAGAGAGAGAGAGAGGGGGGGGGGGGGGGGGGGGCGGGGGAGAGAGAGCAAGGGTGAGAGAGAGAGAGAGAGAGAGAGAGAGGGGGGGGAGAGAGAGAGAGAATAGAGAGGCTGGGAGGAAGAAGGGGGGAGAGAGGAAGATAGAGGGAGAAGAGAGAGCGAGCGAGAGAGGTGTAGATGATACACCTCCCCCTGCAAACTGTTGCCGGGAACTACAACTGCCACTCTCTCGCTTCGATGCGACTTGTGTCTAACCTTACCCTGTGTGTGTGTGTGTGTGTGTGTGTGTCTGTCCACCAGGAGGCGTACCAGTGACAGAGGGAGTGTGTGAAAGCCACCGCCGCCATGTTGAGTCCTGTCCTCAACGCGTCCAACGGGGACGGCTCAGAGTCTGAGACCACCTCCGCCATCCTCGCCTCGGTGAAGGAGCAGGTGAGCCCTCTACCTGTGTGTGTGTGTGTGTGTGTGTGTGTGTGTGTGTGTGTGTGTGTGTGTGTGTGTGTGTGTGTGTGTGGTGTGTGTGTGTGTGTGTGTGTGTGTGTGTGTGTGTGTGTGTGTGTGTGTGTGTGTGTGTGTGTGCATGTGTGCAGAGCATTTCGCTTTTTTTAAGTGAACAGGACTTTTCATTACATTACATTACATTACACATTGGGGGGGCAGTAGCTCAGTGGATAAGGACTTGGCTTGGGAGCGGCAAGGTCGCCGGTTCAAGACCCGGAAACACCAGGTTACTGCCTAAGTGCCCTTGAGCAAGGCACCCCCTACGCTGCTCCCCGGGCGCTGTACTAATGGCTGCCCACTGCTCCTAACACTAGGATGGGTCAAATGCAGAGAAGTAATTTCCCTCGGGATAAAATAAGTAGTTAAAAAAAATTAAAAATAAAAAATTAAAAAAATTAGTCCTTTAGCAGATGCTTGTGTCCAAAGTGACTTACAATAAGGTCACTCAACAGGTAGGCAAGATAACTACTAGTCACCAGTAATCATAAGTACCTTTCATTACATTACATTACAGTCATTTAGCAAACGCTTTTGTCTAAAGCGTCTTACGATAGTGCGTCCAACAAAGGCAGGTGAGAGAACAACTCGTCACCAGAAGTCAAAAGTACATTTAATTCCCAACAAGTGAGAACTGAACCAGCGCTCAGGGAGCAGAACACTCAGTTCAGGTTAAAGTACAATTAGTTGGCAACAATAGAACAATATCTAACAAACACGCAAACAATCTATTTAGTCTTTAAGACGCTAGTACGCTATTAACAAGTGATAAGAGGGTGCGCTATTTCCTATCCTAACAAGCCATAATAATATAATATATACATACATAAAGACATATATATATATATATCTAACACCCTAACATTGGCTAGCAATAGAGCAATAGAGACTTCAGATCCAGGTTATTTAGGAGCAGGAAGGGGCTAAGGGACCTCTCGAATCTAGGACGACTTACAGGTAGACTGCGGACGTTAGGGGGATCGAACGCGGAACCCATGTACGTTTGGGAGTCAAACGGCAGGACTACGACGCCATCCACAAACCGCCGTTCGTGACTGAAATACCGAGCCCCATCTTATATAGAAGATACATCCCAGCATTCTCTCTCTCTCTCTCTCTCTCTCTCTCTCTCTCTCTCTCTCTCTCTCTCTCTCTCTGAAGCGTGGATAGGGGTACCTGTACCTGTATGTTTAATGCATGAAGGGCCACACACCCAGTGTGTTCCCGGGCTGGGCTGTGTGTTCTGGCCGGCGGTTCCGGGTGAGTGGGCCCGTGGAGTGTGTGTGTGTGTGTGTGTGTGTGTGTGTGTGTGTGTGTGTGTGTAGGTAAAGAAACAGTACAGCTACCTGAGCCTGGGACCCGGAGCACCTGACAGCAGCCACCGCTCCAGCAAGCCTAATTTAGCTCTCCGGGTCACTCACTCACTCACACACACACACACACACACACACACACACACCACACACACACCACACACACCACACACACTTAGATGTGTGGCTTTTAGCCCATAGTGGGATACAATGTGTGTGCATGACAGTGAGACAAAAAGTGAGTGAATGTGTGTGTGTGTGGAGAGAGAGAGAGAGAGCGATTACATCACATCACATCTTCTCAACATTTTTATGAAAAAGCCAGTAGTGAAAAGTGACATTCTGGCAGACCATTCCTAAGTAGGTCAAACACACACACACCAGCCATGCTGGACGATGACCAACTACCAAAACTTTATATATATATATACATATAAATAACTTTAAAATCTTTGTGCTCTCTCTCTCTCTCTCTCTCTCTCTCTCTCTCTCTCTCTCTCTCTCTCTCTCTCTCTCCTCTCTCTCTCTCTCTCTCTCTCTCTCTCTCTCCCTCTGTCACCTTCAATCTACCTCCTGTGGTCTGTAGCTCTTCATCCCTCTCTCTCTCCATCTGTTTGCCTCTTTCAAATTATTCTATTCCTTCTATTTTTATCCCCCTCTCTCTCTCTCTCTCTCTCTCTCTCTCTCTCTCTCTCTCTCTCTCTCTCTCTCTCTCTCTCTCTCTCTCTCAAACCACACACACACACACACACACACACACACACACACCACACACACACACACACACACACACACACACACACACACACACAACACACACACCAACTGGCCGAGTGTCTCTTGGCCCTCCCTGCCTCTTGTTGTGTTGTTTGGAGTCACACCAGGAGATGGCTGGTTGGTCGTCGTTCCTCCCCGAGGGCCCCTGGTTCGTCCCCGAGGGCCCCTGGTCCCTCCCCGAGGGCCCCTGGTTCCCTCGGGGCACTCAGGCTGCCCCGAGGGCCCTCTGTGGATTGATCAGCCGTTAGCCGTCTCATTCAACACGTCTGTCAGCCTTTACAGGCGCCTCGTCCATCATCTCCCCTGTCAATCTGTCCACCGACGGGAAGTGTGTGTGTGTGTGTGTGTGTGTGTGTGTCCTCACTGTGTTGCATGAATGGGGTCTCAGTAGGAGAATCGTCAAATCTACCTTGAGATTTATTGCTTAACAAAATAAAGGCTATGGGTTTTCTCGTGAACTGACACTAGCAAGGAGGAAAATGGCGACAGCTTAGCATTGTGATCTGGTCTGCTGAGGGCTGTCGTGTCGTCTGTAATCCATCCGCTAGCGTGGAACATTGTTAACACGTCAAATACGCTGGTTTTACCGCCGCCGTGTCGTCGCTTTATCAAGAATACGGCCGATTCTGCGCGTTTTAGCCAAGAGTGGCGCTTTCCACGAGCTGGCTTTAGCTCATAGAGCCCCGCGGCTCCTTTGTGTGCTACGCTGAATTGCAGATGGAGAGGGGAAGAGGCGTCTAGCTCGCTAAATAGAAAAAAGATTTCTATTCTGTTTCAAGGACGGCTAAATGTGCTCTGTGTGGCGCTACGCCAGAGGAAGATATCTGGTTAGCTTGTTAGACGGTAGTGGTGAAAGTTAGCGCCCAGCCGACGGTAGGCTTTCGAGAAAACGAT
>CM051005.1:5017097-5019597 GCA_027704905.1 Muraenolepis orangiensis | reverse complement strand
ACCCTTTCACAGACACCATGCGGCCCCCGGCTTGTCGTTAGCTACTCAAACGCACACCTGGCGGTCAAACTGATGAGCGCTCCAAGCCACTGGGCAGCAGGCACACCTGGTGCTGGTCCCCTGGCTAACTGTTACTCCCTTTCAGTCTGGAGTGGACATTTCAAATTCAATTGATTTGAGAGGGCGGCAGGGTAGCTCAGTCTGTTTGGGGGACTTGGGGCTCGGGAACCAGAAGGTCGCCGGTTCAAGTCTCCCGAAAGACCTGGTTGCACTGCCGAGGTGCCCTTGAGCAAGGCACAAGACCCCCCTACACTACACTGCTCCTCCTGGCAGCTGTATATGCAATAGCTGCCCACTGCTCCTAATACCAGGATGGGTTCAATGCAGAGAAACACACTTCACTGTGTGTGTGTGTGTGTGTGTGTGTGTGTGTGTGTGTACATGTATGAGACCAATCATAGCATTCAATCCGCCAGATTTAGATTAAGTTGTCTAGTCTTGTATGTTTAAAGGTGCTTAAACGTACACGACTAGACAACAATGCAACACACACACACACCACACACACACACACACACGCACGCACGCGCACGCGCGCACGCACGCACGCACGCATGCACACACGCACGCGCAGAGGAAGGACATCTAATGAGTTGATGATGAGATATTTGCGTTATCCCTGCTGAAACAGGGCTAATGCATTCATACCCCGCTGTGCTACTTCAAAAGGTTACGCCGGGGGGGGGCGGGCTTACCGCCGGAGACACCAAACAGGAAACAGGAAACGTTTCAGTTTCCCAGTTTAAATGTAAATTCCCATTCGCCGTCAACACCAAAAAGCCTCCAGTCGACGGAGAGAGAGAGAGAGAAGTGTAATTATTGAACAAAAAAATAATCAAAGTAGATGAAACATTTTTTTTTCACTGTTGTTAACAAAATTAAATAGAGTCGCAATTTCACCATTTCGTTGCAAGCTACAAAACACTACATACAATAAAACAAATTAAAAAAGGGATATCATTTTTTCCCCCCGTTAATCCCAGTCAATATGCGTCCGTTGTAATATGACCGTTGTACGATAACCCACCTCCATGTTGACCCGTGCGTCTCGGGCTCAGACGGCCTCTCTGAGCCGTGGCATTTCAAACCAGCGCTAGCGCACACATCTGTACGCTAATGGTACTCTCAGTCCTCATCGGAAGAGAGTGCACCGTTTATCATAATTCAGAGGACAGCCCGTTCTCCCCCCGGAGATAACGGAGGAAGAACAAGTACAAAGTAGAACGCACCCACTGATGTGGAGGACTTGTTTTCTTCGTCGTCACATGGGGGGGGGGGGGGGGAGGAGGAGGGGGAAAAAAGAAAAAGCGTCTGGTTTAGTTCTGGTTGGCATGAGCGCGAGCGCTCCGCTATCGCCCAAAACCTTTGAGATTCTCTGGTTGCGTTGCATGTGAATTATCCATTATCTCCCGGACGGATCGATGGCGCCTTCATTAACCAACGCTATGGCTTCGGCCGCCGCAGTTCTCCATCGCTACGTCTTCATCGACGAGTGGCGGACACCGAAGCTAGCTAAAAGGGGGCTAGGCCTACTCCGGATACGGAGATCCCTTAATAAAGCTAGCGCTACATCGATTGACCCCCAGAAAAGAACACTTTGAGTACATTCATTATTTGTAGTCTGGAATCCATTTTGCCGCAGGGTTCCATGAAGGGCGACTTTACAAATTGACCCTTGGACTACTTAGTGGGGTAAGCATGTGCTAATCCTAAGTGACATAGGGTTAATATAAAAAAAACGATTTACATTCGTTTTTTATGTTATTATTTTCCCACTGAAAATAGGGCTTGCTATGCAGTTGAAAGGCGCTACAAAAATAGAAACTGGTGCTACATGACCAGAGAACAACCGTTGGAACAACAGCCCTAGAGAACTGGTGCTACATGACCAGAGAACAACAGTTGGAACAACAGCCCTAGATAACTGGTGCTACATGACCAGAGAACAACAGCCCTAGAGAACTGGTGCTACATGACCAGAGAACAACAGCTGTGGACAACAAGCAAGCCCTAGATGAAACTGGTGCTACGTGACCAGAGAACAACAGCCCTAGAGAACTGGTGCTACATGACCAGAGAACAACAGCCCTAGAGAACTGGTGCTACGTGACCAGAGAACAACAGCCCTAGAGAACTGGTGCTACGTGACCAGAGAACAACAGCCCTAGAGAACTGGTGCTACGTGACCAGAGAACAACAGCCCTAGAGATTCCTTTAAGGAGCAGATATGGGTTTGGTATCTTGCTTGAGAATGTCTACATTCCTACACACCCTACAGGATGTCCAAGACGTGGAGGACACTGGGATTCGAACTCAGAACGTTCTGGCCACTGTAATACTATCCTGTCCCTCCTACTACCAAGCTAGTTTCAGTTTAGCACTACAACATAAATTGTGTGTGTGTGTGTGTGTGTGTGTTTGTGTTTGTGTTTGTGTCTGA
>CM051005.1:5009597-5014597 GCA_027704905.1 Muraenolepis orangiensis | reverse complement strand
TGTGTTTCTGTGTGTGCATATGTGTGTGTGTGTGTATGCGTGTGCGTGTGTGCTGTTACTTTATCCCTCAATCGAGACGAGGGCTTTATCGGCTGGTAGGATGGGAGTGACATATGTCTGGGTCACGGCTGTCCAGGGTTGGGGTCAAACCACAGATTTGAGGGGTTTTTGTTACGTTATTTTCGAACAAAGTTCAGCTCACCCTGTGACCCTGCGTTGGCCCTCGGAGATCAGGGCAGGGGGTGGAAGTGTTGCCGTGGCGATCAGCATCCGCTGACGCAGTAGCGGTAATGACCAGCGTAAGGCGCTGTAAATGGACTCCGTTAAGGTGTCATTTTAGCGGAAGCGAAGCCATGGTAATTACAATCCAGCTAGCATTAACACTAAATAACAGTATCGGGAAAATAGGCCCGCTAAATGGACCTCCTTATTAGGTGGGATGTTAGTGTTTAGGAATTGCTTAGTAAGTGGTTCCCAAACTTTTTCTTCAGGGCCCCCCCCCAACTACAACTACAACTACATACAGAACTGTAAATCTAAATAGGAACAAGTCACCTTTACGATATTGCATCATTTCTATGCGATAAAACAATGTCAGAACTCTGGGAACCACTCACTGCGCAAAGTGTTGCCAATGTTAGCAGCCTTTGTACTCAACTGGTAATGTTCCAAAATGGACTTCATTATGCTGGTGTCACACTGTCCCGAAATTGACACCAGATGGACACACGATAATAAAGGAAATGTTCAAATTCGTGTTCAGCAAGTTGCTGCGGGGAAAGCCTGAGAAACTCCAAAATGCCCTCACCAACGGCCCGATGTTTGTCCATCGGGTGTCAATTTCGGGACAGTGTGACACCAGCATTAAGGAGTTCGAAACATTCGATTTTTAGCGACTTTCCTGTTCCGTTTGAATCCTTTTTTTTCCCTCACATGAGTAATTTCTTTATTTGTCCTTCCAACCGACAAACAACCGGTTGGCCGGCGCTGAAGATTATGACACTATGACACTATGACACTATGACACTATGACACTATGACAATATGACACTATGACAATATGACACTATGACACTATGACACTATGACACTATGACACTATTACAATATGACACTATGACACTATGACACCTATGACACTATGACACTGACAATATGACACTATGACACTGACAATATGACACTATGACACTATGACAATATGACACTGACAATATGACACTATGACACTATAACAATATGACACTACAACACTATGACAATATGACACTACGACACTATTACAATATGACACACATGACATGTGACACTGTGACATACACTATGACACTGTGACACTGTGACAATGCCATGACACTGTGACACTATGACACTGTGACACTGTGACACTGTGACACTGTGACACTGTGACACTATGACACTGTGACACTGTGACACTATGACACTATGACACTATGACACTATGACACTGTGACACTATGACACTATGACACTATGACACTATGACTATATGACACTATGACACTATGACTATATGACTATATGACATATGACATATGACACTATGACTATATGACATTATGACACTATGACACTATGACACTATGACATTATGACATTATGACACTATGACACTATGACACTATGACACTATGACTATATGACTATATGACACTATGACACTATGACACTATGACACTATGACATATGACATTATGACACTATGACACTATGACTATATGACACTATGACTATATGACACTATGACACTATGACACTATGACACTATGACACTATGACTATATGACACTATGACACTATGACACTATGACACTGCACTATGACTATAATGACACTATGACACTAGACATATGACACTATGACACTAGACTATATGACACTATGACACTACTGACACTAGACACTATGACTACTATGACACTATGATGCACATGACATATGACACTATGACACATGACACTATGACTATATGACACTATGACACTATGACACTATGACACTATGACTATATGACTATATGACACTATGACTCTATGACTATACACGCCTGTGTACTGTGGAAACAATGAAGCAGAGAGAGGGAAAATATAAATAAGGGAGGAAATAGTGGTGACTCTGGAAACTCTCTATCAACACACACACACACACACACACACCACACACACACACACACACACACACACACACACACACACACACACACACACACACACACACACACACACACACACACACACATGCCCTCTCTGAGCTTCAAGGACAAACCCAAACCTAACAAAGTCACTGTGGCTGTGTTCGAAATCCCTCCCTCCTCAAGATATAGTGAGTGCACTACATATACTCCTATATAGTGCACTGTATAGTGAGTTTAGTGCACTATATGGGGAGTTGACCACTTTGTATTGCTGTCCGAATGTACAGTGAGAATGATTCTACCCTATAGTGCACTCATCGTATCCAACAGTGCATTGTGAATAGTAGTGCACAACGGATGGTCGCTAACCGAGCAAATAGACCATCATGCACTGAGCGGAAAGACGGACAAGCCACGCCCACCAGCGTAGATCTGACACGCTTAATTAAGAGACAGCCATGATGTCATTAACGGAGACTCCAGTCGTGTCCCAAAGTGTTTTAAACAATATAGTCCTAGAGAGGGAGTAGGAAGTAGGGAATGAGGGAAGGATTTCACTATATAGTCCTCTACATTGAACTACTAGAGAGGGAGTAGGGAACGAGGGAAGGATTTCACTATATAGTCCTCTACATTGAACTACTAGAGAGGGAGTAGGGAATGAGGGAAGGATTTTGGACACGGCATGTTATGCTATATGTCCTGTCTGTCTGTACGAGAGGAGTGCTTCATATTACTGACCGCTAACTTTTACGATTATTATTCATGACTTGGCTCACTTTCATCCAAATGACGCCTGCTGCTCAGAGATGCGGGGAATCAAACCTGGAATCCTTGTCTCGAGGGGGGAACTGCAGCGTGATATACTTGTCCCAAAACCCTGACAGAATGGAGCGCCGTTTGAAATATGAATGGTAGAGGAGAGTGATGAACGCAGCGCTGCATATTTCATAGTCAGAGCGACATGTGTCCTGAATACATCAGGTCTGCTTTAGAGCAGAGATATTAAGCAGTGATAATTATGTTTCTCCTCTCTCTCTCTCTCTTCTCTCTCTCTCTCTCTCTCTCTCTCTCTCTCTCTCTCTCGTCTCTCTCTCTCTCTCTCTCTCTCTCTCTCTCTCTCCCTATCTGTCCCTGTCTCTCTTGGCCTCCCTCTCTCTCTCTCTCTCTCTCTCTCTCTCTCCTCTCTCTCTCTCTCTCTCTCTCTCTCTCTCTCTCTCTCTCTCTCCTCTCTCTCTCTCTCTCTCTCCTCATCCATTTATCTTTCTGGCTCTCTCCCTCCCGCCCTCCCTCTGTAGCTCTCTCTCCTCATCCATTTCTCTCTCTGTCTCTCTCTCTCTCACTTTCTCCCTCTGTCTCTCTCTCTTCTCATCTCTCTCCCTCCCTCCCTCTCTCCCTCCCTCTGTGTCTCTGGTTGCGTTGCTCTATTGAGATTTCAGTTTTTCTCAACGCCAGTCGCTGGGAAACCAGAGACGGAGATGTTTCTCAGCCTGAAGTTAAGCTCTCTCTCCTCTCCTCTCCTCCTCCTCCTCCTCTCCTCCTCCTCCTCCTCCTCTCTCTCTCCTTCCTCCTCCTTCTCCTCTCTCCTTTCCTCCTTCTCTCCTCCTTCTCCTCTCTCCTCTCTCTCTCTCCTCCTCCTCCTCCCTCCTCCTCCTCCTCTCTCTCTCCTCCTTCCTCCTCCTTCTCCTCTCTTCCTTCCTCCTTCCTCCTCCTTCTCCTCTCTCTCTCCTCCTCCTCCTCCTCCTCTCTCTCTCTCCTCTCCTTCCTCCTCCTCCTCCTCCTCCTCCTCCTCCTCTCTCTCCTCTCCTTCCTCCTTCCCTCCTCCTCCTCCTCCTCTCTCTCTCTCCTCTGACTTGTATCTCTCTTTCTCTTTCTGTTGTTCTGTTCTCTCTTGTGGTTGTTCTCTGCCTACGTTTTCGTATTCTGCCAACGCAAACCTGAAGTCGGGCTTCTTCTCGCCTGTGGAGGCGAGACGGAGATACTGTTTATATGAATGTCATCTCTTTTCCGTTTTTATGGGAAATGGGCTTGGTTAATACAGCAGAGAGTCAGTGTTCAATGGATAATTGGTGTAGGATAATACCTGGAGAGTCAGTGCTTTAGAAGAGAAACAGTGTAGAGTATTACCTGGAGAGTCAGTGTTCAATGGGATGAATGGTGCAGGATAATACCTGGAGTGTAAGTGTTTAGAAGCTAAGGTGGTGTAGGAAAATACCTGGAGAGTCAGTCTATATTATAAGGTAAAGCGGTGCAGGATAATACCTGGAGAGTCGGGGTCTATATTAGAAAGGTTAAGCGGTGCAGGATAATACCTGGAGAGTCAGTGACTATATTAGAAAGGTTAAGCGGTGCAGGATAATACCTGGAGAGTCGGGGTCTATATTAGAAAGGTTAAGCGGTGCAGGATAATACCTGGAGAGTCGGGGTCTATATTAGAAAGGTTAAGCGGTGCAGGATAATACTTGGAGAGTCGGGGTCTATATTAGAAAGGTTAAGCGGTGCAGGATAATACTTGGAGAGTCGGGGTCTATATTAGAAAGGTTAAGTGGTGCAGGATAATACTTGGAGAGTCAGTGACTATATTAGAAAGGTTAAGTGGTGCAGGATAATACCTGGAGAGTCGGGGTCTATATTAGAAAGGTTAAGTGGTGCAGGATAATACCTGGAGAGTCGGGGTCTATATTAGAAAGGTTAAGCGGTGCAGGATAATACCTGGAGAGTCGGGGTCTATATTAGAAAGGTTAAGTGGTGCAGGATAATACCTGGAGAGTCGGGGTCTATATTAGAAAGGTTAAGCGGTGCAGGATAATACCTGGAGAGTCAGTGTATAGAAGGTTAAATGTTC
>CM051005.1:4979597-4982097 GCA_027704905.1 Muraenolepis orangiensis | reverse complement strand
ACAAGATCTCCCACGAGCTGTACGCCAACGCCACGCTCAAGAGGCCCGGGAGCCTGGCAGGTAGAGGTCAAAACAAGCCTTCCTTACCTCCTCTTCTGTGGTCTGTCTGTCTGTCTGTCTGTCTGTCTGTCGCTGTCTGTCTGTCTGTCTGTCTGTCTGTCTGTGGACAGGAACCTAAGGGATTTAGTCCCCCAGTTGGGAATGAGGTGTTTATCTTAAAAGGGTAACTTTGCCGCTGTCTTCAACCGGCTTAGTGTCATTTCAATGTGGGTGGTGTTGTAGGAACGGACCATGTTTACCCTTCCTCCATGTTGCACTGCACCCAGGTCTCCCCGCTGCTTCAGTCCGCCCCATGAAGCTAATGACCCTTACTCTGTGAGAGATGTGATGAGGTTCAAAAGCGACCCACATACCAGCCAGACCCAGCACATTGAAGCGGACCAGACACCAGCCAACACTATACAACCACACCCAACATTATCCAACACTATCCAACCCAACCGACACTATACAACCACACCCAACATTATCCAACACTATCCAACCCAACCGACACTATACAACCACACCCAACATTATCCAACACTATCCAACCCAACCGACACTATACAACCACACCCAACATTATCCAACACTATCCAACCCAACCGACACTATACAACCACACCCAACATTATCCAACCCAACCACGGCCAACTTTATCCAACACTATCCAACCCAAGCCTACCATGTAACTTGTATGATGTCTGTATATTGTGTGTGTTTCTGTGTTTGAGATGTGTTTTGTTACAGTGTGCGTTTACAGTCTGTGTGAACAAATTATATTGTATTATTAAACCATATCACTATAAAAAAAAAAGGTATCGTGATTTATCGGTGTCAGGTGATCCCGAGTCATCCTATTATCATTTAGTTTCAGTCAGGGTTTGTTGTATTAAGTAGATTAAGTACAGTCTGTACTATAAATGACAGGAAGACGGTATTGAAATATAGAGGCTCATCAGAGCCTTAAGCTCAGTGCTACCTGGTGATGTGTAGTTAAATGTTCCAGGGTCCATCCATCCCTACATCCATCCCTACATCCATCACCACATCCATCCCTACATCCATCCATCCCTACATCCATCCCTACATCCATCCCTACATCCATCCCTACATCCATCCCTCCATCCATCCCTCCATCCATCCCTACATCCATCCCTACATCCATGTCTAACACTGTCCCCTTGTCTTCCGTCTCCCACACTGTGCAGGCTCCCGAGGGTCGTACAGCAGTCAGCACAGTCACCTGGGGTCTGAACTTCGACCCCTGCAGTCCCCTGAGCACCACATCGACCCCATCTACGAGGACCGAGTCTACACCAAGCCCAACCTCCGGGGGCAAGGTCAGTTCAGACCACGTGTAGCCTCGCGTAGCCTAGCATAGTCATAGAATAACATTGGCATATCTCAGCCTGGAATACTTTAGCCTAGCATGTCATAGTTTAACATTGGCATATCTCAGCCTGGAATACTTTAGCCTAGCATGTCAGATTATAACATTGGCATATTTTAGCCTGGAATAGTTTAGCCTAGCATGTCATGATTAAAACACAGATACATAACCAGTTAATAACAACAATGTCTTCTGATGTATATACCAGAAGGTCGGCTGTAAGGTAAAAATGGTGGGGAAAATGGACCCTATTAGGCTACATGCTATGAGGTGGCGCTATTTGCAGACTAGCTAGCTAGTGCAGAGATTCACCTAAACCAGCACACAGAACCACGGACCACCAAACCAAAACCAGGTTCCCACCAGAGACGCAAGATGGCGGTGCAGACGGGCGGAAACAGGGAGTGCGAATGAAAAGCTAACAGCACCGTTTTCGCAACAGAGGCGGGCGAAAAGAGTTAAAATAAAACAAGCAAAAAAAAGACCCAGTCGAGGCGACTAAAATTAACCAAACGCCGTCACACCACCACTCTGCCCATTTTAACCCGGGGTGCATATTTAGACGTGTTTATTATCAGTCACGACCAGGCGACGAGCGACATGACATTGCGTTCCTCGAATAGCCACACGCGCCCGCTAATAAGCGCCCCTGTGCGGTGAAGAGCGGGGGATGCGACGCAGATGTGCAAATCTATAATTTCACTCATCAACAGCTGCTCTCCCCCCCCCCCCCCGGTCCTGTAGCGAACAGGTTTCTCCTTCCCTCACGTTTTTTCCCGCCGCATTCGCTCAGGCGCCGATGATCGGTTAGCGCTCATTCGTCAGTTAAGATGGGCCGGGGCTAATTGCCGGTCGCGCGGCTGTCTGTTGACTAATAGGGTTCTTAAGACGTACACTCTCACACATCCATCTCACCTCTATGTACGGCCATTAGTCTCCGGGGTGCTTTCAGCGCCGAGCATATCGACTTTGCTCCACAAGCGTAAAGTAGCATGTGAGCTCTGAGCTCCTCTTGTGCTGTGAAAATAATAATAATATTAATAATAATACTAATAATAATAATAC
>CM051005.1:4957097-4962097 GCA_027704905.1 Muraenolepis orangiensis | reverse complement strand
TGTTTGTGTTGTGTATGTCTCTGAGTGTGTGTGTGTGTGTGTGTGGGTGTGTGTGTGTGTGGTGGTCGTGTGTGTGTGTGTGTCCCTGAGTGTCTGTGTGTTTGTGTGTGTGTATGTCTCTGAGTGTGTGTGTGTGTGTGTGTATGTCTCTGAGTGTGTGTGTGTGTGTATGTCTCTGAGTGTGTGTGTGTGTGTGTGTGTGTGGTGTTGGTCTGTGTGTGTGTCTGAGTGTGTGCGTGCGTGTGTGTGTGTGTGTGTGTGTGTGTGTGTGTCTGTGTGTGTCTGTGTGTGTCTGTGTGTGTGTCTGAGTGTGTGCGTGCGTGTCTGTGTGCGTGTGTATGCGTGTCTGTGTAAACGCACCACTCTCAGCTCTGAGGTTTAAATAGCTAGTTGTATTTGATGAGCTGGTGCTCCCAGCCCCTCTCCTCTCTGTGACTCTGCCGGCCAATGGGAGCGCAGTTCTGACCCCCTGAGAGCTATATTTAGAACACCTCTCGGGGTGCGGATCGTCCGCTCGCTCACACGCAGAACCACGTGTGAGAAAACATGTTTTTTTGGGCTGTTTGGACATTTTTTTTTAATGTATTTATATATGTATTTATAAATGATTTATTGATCTGTTCATAATTGATGTATATATCTCACGGTTCAAGATTCAAGATGATTTTATTTATTTAGTACAATAGAACGCTTCCTCCCCATTCCCTCCCGCAGTACACATCTCCAAAACAACACCATGACAATTAGATACACAATAAACAAGAAAAGATCAACCAAGTGACCATAGATGACTGGATTGTGCAAAAAATGATTGAGAAGCCTTTAAAGTGCCAGCAGGGCAGCAGCATGGTGAACACAGTGTGTATATGAACACTGTACTAAGCTATTATAAACTATGCAATACTATACTGTACAATACTATAAACAACACTATATACTATCTACTATGCACTAAACAAAATACTATAAACAACCTACTATATTCTATAATCTAAACTATAAACAACACTATATACGATCTACTATATACTATACTAAATACTATAAAGAACACTATACTATACAATACTATACACAATAAAAATAACAATTAAGGTACTGATACGGAGGATATATTCACGTGGCGAATGAATGGTGCAAAAAGCATTTTAAAGTGCCAGTAGAGCAGCAGCGTCACAAACACAGGTCACATGTATTAGTTGATGTGTGTGTTCAGTCCTTTTATCGGCATCTCATACGCACAAAATACCTGCGTGGTTGTAACCCAATAAAATGAATAGTAATAATGATTTCCTTTTTTTTATGAATTTTCTGAGCCTCAAGTCACATTTTTTATGGACTCATAACTTCTGTTGGGAGGAAATGAGAGAACAGACTGAGTCCAACATGATTTATTCCTTTTTCTTCACCGAGCTGAGTCTTGTCACTGAATCCTGCTTATGGAAAGTTTTGCGTCTTTCAAAATGGCGGTCGAGGTTGGTGTGTGTGTGTGTGTGTGGTGGGGTGGGGGTGTGGGAGGGGGGGGGGGGGGGGAGGGGTACTGTCTGTTTCCATCTCCTCTCCATCACCAGAGGACACACGGGGTGTGTGTGTGTGTGTGTGTGTGTGTGTGTGTGTGTGTGTGTGTGTGTGTGTGTGTGTGTGTGTGTGTGTGTGTGTGTGTGTGTGTGTGTGTGTGTGTGTGTGTGTGTGTGTGTGTGTGCGTGCGTGTGCGTGTGCGTGTGTGTGTTGGTGGGGGCAGGGGGGGGCTGCAAGATTTACTGTGTCCCGCTTCGAACCTCAAGTTCATCTTACTACCTTGCACGCCCTCCCCTCCAGAGTGGGAGAGAGAGAGAGAGAGAGAGAGAGAGAGAGAGAGAGAGAGAGAGAGAGAGAGAGAGAGAGAGAGAGAGAGAGAGAGAGAGAGAGAGAGAGAACTACATATACCGTGAACGGAAGCAACATTAGAGCCTCACCCTGGAGAGAACACACACACACACACACACACACACAACAATTAATATACACAACCTCACCAAGATAGATATCAGACGGTGTAATTGCCATGTTACCTCGACGCACACACACATACACACACACACCTATGCAGAAAATGGATGTGACAGGCAAACACACACACATGTCGCCTCTCCCGGAGTGGAACACGTGCGCTGTGTTAACACACACACACACACACACACACACACACACACACACACACACACACACACACACACACACAGGCAGTGGAAGGTCACTGTGGTTCACGTGCACTGTGTAGAAGATTATAGCAATTTGAATGTGGACGGAAAAGATGATTATTGTGTGCATTTGTTTATTGGCTTGTGTGTGTGTGTGTGTGTGTGTGTGTGTGTGTGTGTGTGTGTGTGTGTGTGTGTGTGTGTGTGTGTGTGTGTGTGTGTGTGTGTGTGTGTGTGTGTGTGTGTGTGTGTGTGTGTGTGTGTGTGTGTGAGAAAGACAAATTGAGGGAGAGTGAGCTACAGAAAGCGATAGAGCAAAAGAGAGAGAGAGAGAACGAGAGAGAGAAGAAAATGAATCATAGCTTTGTAATGCTTGTATAGGACTTCTACTACCACTACTAGTGTAATACTACTGTAATACCTCTCATATAGTATTAGAAGGGATATCCATCTATCTATACATACATCTGTCTGTCTGTCTACTGCTGGCTTGGTCAGCTCTCTTCACTGTTACCATTCTGATAACGTTCTAATATCCCCTCCCTCCCTCCCTCCCTCCCTCCCTCCCTCCCCCAGGTGTGCTGTGGAACCTGTCGTCGTGCGACGCCCTGAAGATGCCCATCATCCAGGACGCCCTGGCGGTCCTCACCAACGCCGTCATCATCCCCCACTCGGGCTGGGACTCCTCCCCCCACGGCCAGGACGACCGCAAGCTGCACATGCACTCCTCCCAGGTCCTACGCAACGCCACCGGCTGCCTCAGGTCAGGAGCCCGGGACGCCCATGGGGGGGGGGGGGGGGGAGGGGTGGTGGATGTGTGAGGGTGTTTGTGTGGGGGGGGGGGGTATGGATGGATGGATGGATGGATGGATAAGAGTTATGGGGCAGGGGACGATGTGGGGGGGGGGGGGGGGGGGTGTGTTTGTGTCAGGGGGGGGCGGGGGGTGTCTGGGTCCAAGCGTGTGTGTGTGTGTCTAAGCGTGCATGTGTCTGTGTGTGTGTGTGTGTGTCCATGAGTGTGTGTGTGTGTGTAGGAGTTGTGTGTTTTTGTGCACGTGTGTGTGTGTGGTGTGTGTGTGTGTGTGTGTGTGTGTGGGGGGGGTTGAGTGTGGGTGAGGATGTGTGGTATCAATTTGATCATATCAACAGTCAAAACATCTTAATGTTACAAATACTCCAAAATCCCTTTTCTTTTTTTGACACTATTTTTGAAAGCGAGTTATTTTTTGAGTTTAGATCCTCGGACCGTATCTGCGATCGCTTAGCAACAGTTATTGATTTCCTTTATCCGTTCCTTTTTTGAGAGTTTTACAGTTGATCAGTTCACAGGGTTTCTTTTTTTCAAGCAGCTTGTATCGTTATCTCCAAGCTTGTATCTTCTTGTATCTTCTAAAGACCAGTGACTCCCATCTGTACATGTTCATGGTCCCAGTACCAACCCTGACCTCCCTGACCCTAACCCTGGACCCAGACCTAGACCTAGACCTAGACCTAGAACTGTGTGTGAGTGTGTGTATTGTCACACAAACACACACACACACACACACTAAGCCAGGAAGAGTAGAGTATACAGCTGTCTACCTCTTTATCTCTCTCTCTCTCTCTCTCTCTCTCTCTCTCTCTCTCTCTCTCTCTCTCTCTCTCTCTCTCTCTCTCTCTCTCTCTCTCTCTCTCTCTCTCTCTCCCTTCCTAGGCCTCCCTGGGTCTTATTCATCTAATATTGAATGTGTGATTATGAAATGATAACCAATATGATGTCAAACTCGTAGCGATATTAAAGTCGAGGGCCCCCAGTTGAGCCCAGACCTCCGCCACACCAAAAAGTCCCCTGGATCTGGATTCAGATTCGGATCCAATCGACTGTTTCTTGACCGATAAGTAATCTAACCACCAAGTTTTGTCCACTTCAGTACATACTGTAACTTGTTGAGTTATCTTGCTAACAGACAGATAGACAAACAGACAGGCAGGCAGACAGACAGACAGGCAGGCAGACAGACAGACAGGCAGGCAGACAGACAGGCAGACAGGCAGGCAGACAGACAGGCAGACAGGCAGGCAGACAGACAGGCAGGCAGACAGACAGACAGACAGATAGATAGCGAGACAGACAGACAGACAGACACACACACACACAGACACACACACAGACACACACATTGCGGCAGTCTAGCTCAGGAGGTAGAGCGGTCGCTTCACAACCGGAAGGTTGCTGGTTCAGATCCCCCGGCTCCTCCTAGCAAACACTGTGAAGGTGTCCTTGAGGAAGACCCTAACCCTAACCGCTCCCCTCTGTATGTGAGTAGCTGCCCACTGCTCCTCATACCAGGATGGGTTAAATGCAGAGAACACATGTCACTGTGTGTGTTTACATGTATGGGACCAATAAAGAGCATTCAATCCTCCAGACTTAGATTTAGACACACAGACAGACAGGAATGTCACGGTTACGGTGGTTGACAGGGGGGCGTGGCCAAGCCGCGTGCTTTGGTGGCGCACTCACACACCTGTCGGCAATTGCCGAGAGTGATTATGCTTATCACCTTGGGCACGTTGCTCGATCGTACGTTTGTACTCCCTGGATGTCCCTCTACGAGCTCTCCGGTAATTCTACTTACCTGTCTTCTACCTGTCGCTACTTCGACCCCCCGGTATCCAGACTTCTCGCCTGTCCCAGACCATCCGCCTGTCTGCTACCTGTCGGTACTACGCTACTCGACCTCCCGGAAGGAAGACAGACATACAGATAGACAGACACAGACAGACAGCATAACCATAACCTCCTCCCATCTACGATGGTGGCGGTAACTATGATGAATA
>CM051005.1:4947097-4952097 GCA_027704905.1 Muraenolepis orangiensis | reverse complement strand
AGCAGTGAGATAGACAGCAAGGTACTCACACACACACACACACAGTATACACACACACACACACACACACACACACACACACACACAGTATATACACACACACACACAGACAGTATACACACACACACACACACAGTATACACACACACACACACACACACACACACACACACACACACACACACACACACACACACAGTATACACACACATACAGTATACACACACACACACACACACACACACACACACACACACACACACACACACACACACACACACACACACACACACATACACACATACAGTATACACACACACACACACACACACACACACACTCTGTAGCTGGAGGAGTGAGTGCATGGGCGTGGTGCTACTCCACGTGACTCCAATCAGTAGGCTGACGTAACGCTCCCCCCCCCCCCCCCCCCCCCCCAGGAGGGGAACTACACAGGGAACCACAGAGGGAGGGGAGGGGTGGGGAGGAGATGAGGGGGGGGAGGGGAGGGGATGAGGGGGGGGGGGGGGGGAGGGGTGGGGGAGGGGATGAGGGGGGGGGAGGAGATGAGGGGGGGAGGGGGTTTAATCCACAGAATTCCTTCTCTAGATCAGGTCCACGCCTGGTGTGACTGACAATAGGATTAGCACACAGCTGGACTCCTGTGTGTGTGTGTGAGCACATACGTGTGCATAAATCTATTGGTTTTCTATCTCTCTCTCTCTCTCTCTCTCTCTCTCTCTCTCTCTCTCTCTCTCTCTCTCTCTCTCTCTCTCTCTCTCTCTCTCTCTCTCTCTCTCTCTCCC
This sequence comes from Muraenolepis orangiensis, assembly GCA_027704905.1. Taxonomy (NCBI): domain Eukaryota; kingdom Metazoa; phylum Chordata; class Actinopteri; order Gadiformes; family Muraenolepididae; genus Muraenolepis; species Muraenolepis orangiensis. The sequence continues at coordinate 4,951,291 of CM051005.1, read as the reverse complement.
CCTCTGTCCCTCTCTCTCCCTTCCCTCTCTCCCCCGTCCCTCCACAGACCATAGAGAACTGTGTGTGTATCCTGAGGAACCTGTCCTACCGGCTGGCCGCAGAGACGACCCACAGCCAGCAGGGAGCGTCTGAGGAGCTGGACGGGCTGCTGAGCGACGCCGGGGCGAAGGACGGGGAGAGCTCCGGCTGCTGGGGCAAGAAGAAGAAGAAGAAGAAGGGACACGACCAGGTGAGGGGGGGGGCGTGTTTGACTCTCTGGGCTCTGGGTTCGATTCCCCGAGGTCTGCAGTCTACCAAGTCCCTCACATTGTCAGATGCCCCGAACTCTGAACCTGGCTCCTTAAATGAACCTGGGAACAGGTACACATTTGGAGTTTGATCATCTGCAAAAATGGCTAAATAGGAAATCCTTTACTTATTTATATATACTTAAGTATATATATATATATATATATATATATATTCTTTTTATTTTTCCTTTCAATACTTTTATCTATATATATAATATTTTATATATATAGATATAGATAAAAGCACCTGAATATATATATATAATATATATATAATTTTTATTTTTCCTTCCTCTATACTTTTCCTTCCCTTTGTTTCCCTTCTTTCTCCCTCCTGAATGACGTCGTGTCGTACCTTAGGCCGTGTACCTGTGTGTCACAATAACACACTAGTGCGTTTTATATATAATATAATATAAAGGCTTTATATTATTCATACTATAGACTCGGGTTCATGCCGGGTTCAGAGTGTAGGGAAGAAGTGAATATTTATAGAATGTGTTGATATTCACAGAGCGTTCCTCTCATGCCGCGCTCATCCTCGTTCCACAAGATCCGCACGTAGCGCTAGGAACGGCGGTAGCGGCATGTAGCAGCGTTAGCGGCGGTACCGGTAGTAGCGGTAGTGGTGGAGGCGGCCATCTTAGCAGCTTGACTCGCTTGACTTCTTCCCATTTCTTCTCCTGTTCGATTTTCCCTATGGGGTTCAAATCCCCCCTCTCCCCCCTCTCTCCCCCTCTCCCCCCTCTCCCCCCCTCTCCCCCCCCCCCCCCCCCAAGAACATCCGTTCGCCAGCCCTGACGTCCCAGCATGCCTTTCATGGCCCAGTGAAAGGAGTGTTGATTCCATCCCCTTTTAAAGCGCTCCCCACCTGTTCAGCTGTTTTCAGGAGCCGATCGGCGGTCGTGGCGCCGTGAGTCCTGAAGAAAGCGGGACGCCATCTTCATTCTCATGCTAATCACGCTAATCGTCGCGCGCCGTGTTGGTCAAGTGGGACACATCCGTCCCGTTCTCCGAGTGGAGACGGGAAGAAAATGAGAAAAAAACTCTAATTCCCGGAGAAATGAACAGTTTATAAAATCGTCTGGTAGCAACGGCATGGGTTCCCCTTGATTTGGACGATTCCATGGCAAGCTCAGTGCTCTCCCTCTGAATAGACGTCTAGAGGGGGAGAGAGAGAGAAGGGAGAGAGAGAGAGAGAGAGAGAGAGAGAGAGAGAGAGAGAGAGAGAGAGAGAGAAGAGAGAGAGAGAGAGAGAGAGAGAGAGAGAGAGAGAGAGAGAGAGAGAGAGGAGAGAGAGAGAGAGAGAGAGAGAGAGAGAGAGGATCAAGAAAGGGAAAGAAGGTTAGAGAGAGAGGGGAAGAGAAGGAGAGGGGCAAGAGAAACACAGAGAGAGAGAGAGAGAGAGAGAGAGAGAGAGAGAGAGAGAGAGAGAGAGAGAGAGAGAGAGAGAGAGAGAGAGAGAGAGAGAGACAGGGGGGGGAGAGAGCGAGAGAGGGGGAGGGGGGCGATGAAGAGGTGGATAGAGAGAGAGAGAGAGAGAGAGAGAGAGAGAGAGAGAGAGAGAGAGAGAGAGAGAGAGAGAGAGAGAGAGAGAGAGAGAGCAAGAGAAAGAGAGAGACAGGGGGGGGAGAGAGCGAGAGAGGGGGAGGGGGGCGATGAAGAGGTGGATAGAGAGAGGGAGAGAGAGAGAGAGAGAGAGAGAGAGAGAGGGAATAGAGAGTAAATGAGAAGAGGCTGGGTGGTGGATCCGGTTTGAGGAGTGAATACTGCAGGCTCTTTGTGGATCCCCGGGCGACAGCCAATCAGGATGAAGATGACTTCACAGCTAACCTCATGCAAGGAGGAGAGGAGGGGGGGGGGTCCCTCTCTCTCTCTCCCTCTCTCTCTCTCCCTCTCTCTCTTTCTCTCCCTCCGTCTTTCTCTTTCTCTCCTCACCAGCTGTGGGTGATTACTGTGAAGGGTGGGAGAGGGGTGAGAGAGCAGGACTGTGTTGTCTGTGGTAATTAGAGGAGGGGAGAGGAGAGGAGGAGGGGAGGAACAACACACACACAACATATACAGGTAGACGGGGAGCGAGGGAGGAGATGAGAGGAGAGGAGATGAGGAGAGGAGAGGAAGGGAGTGGCAGAGGGGAGGAGGGGAGAAGAAGAGGAGGAGGAGGAGGTGGTGGTGAGATGCACCCCGGAGGTGAGGAGAGAAAAGGTAGAGAGGAGGGGAGTGGAGAGAAGGAAGTGAGAGAGAGGGAGGAAAGAGGAGAGGAACGAAGAGTCCAGGGAACAACCAAAGGAGTGTAGCATCAATAAAAACAAGCAAGGTTCAATGAGCAGAAAGAGAGAGAGAGAGAGAGAGAGGGGTGGGGGGGGGGGGAGAGAGAGAGAGAGAGAGAGAGAGAGAGAGAGGAGAGAGAGAGAGAGAGAGAGAGAGAGAGAGAGAGAGAGAGAGAGAGATTGTTCCCCATGGAGCCCCCTTGACACGACCACAGGACACGTGTTGGTGTCATTAATTGAAGAGCAACCTGTGTGTGTGTGTGTGTGTGTGTGTGTGTGTGTGTGTGTGGTGTGTGTGTGTGTGTGTGTGCGTGTGTGTGTGTGTGGGCAGTATGTGTGTGTGTGTGGGCATGTATGTGTGTGTGTGTGGTGTGTGTGTGTGGGGCATGTATGTGTGGTGTGTGTGTGTGCGTGTGCGTGTGCGTGTGTGTGTGTGTGTGGGCGTGTAGTGTATGTGTGTGTGTGTGTGTGTGTGTGTGTGTGCTGTGTGTGTGTGTGTGTGTGTGTGTGTGTGTATGTGTGTGTGTGTGTGTGTGTGTGCGTGTGCGTGTGCGTGTGGTGTGGGCGTGTATGTGTGTGTGTGTGTGTGTGTGTGTGTGTGTGTGCGGTGGAGGTGCAGCAGGTAATCCAGGAGGTGATGTAAAAGTGTTGCAACATCTGACAACATTCAGAAATATCCCCTAACAGGTTTTATCAGCCTCCATCGCACAGACGCCGTCTGCGTATTTCAGTTTGGGATTTTTAAAAAGCACCACTGTTGACGAATGACAAAATGATGTTCTTCTACATTTGGTCATTTCAGGACACCTTCATCCCACGGACCACCGCCTCACAGACTAACTAACACACAACAACAGAACAAAATACATAGATAGACAACTAGCGCATGCAGAGTATAGCACAGGTTAGCAGGGAAGCTAGCGGTTAGGGTGCTCCACCTCCCCCAGGAGAAAGGTTCTGGGTTTGAACCCCCTGTGACCGCAGCCTCACCTCATCCTAACCCCCTAACCCCCCGTACCCGCTGCTTGCCTCACCTCATCCTAACCCCCTAACCCCCCGTACCCGCTGCTTGCCTCACCTCATCCTAACCCCCTAACCCCCCGTACCCGCTGCTTGCCTCACCTCATCCTAACCCCCTAACCCCCCCGTACCCGCTGCTTGCCTCACCTCATCCTAAACCCCCTAAACCCCCCGTACCCGCTGCTTGCCTCACCTCATCCTAAACCCCCTGCTGAACCTAACCCCCTAACCCCCCGTACCCGCTGCTTGCCTCACCTCATCCTAACCCCCTAACCCCCCGTACCCGCTGCTTGCCTCACCTCATCCTAACCCCCTAACCCCCCCGTACCCGCTGCTTGCCTCACCTCATCCTAACCCCCTAACCCCCCGTACCCGCTGCTTGCCTCTCCTCATCCTAACCCCCTAACCCCCGTACCCGCTGCTTGCCTCACCTCATCCTAACCCCCTAACCCCCCGTACCCGCTGCTTGCCTCACCTCATCCTAACCCCCTAACCCCCCGTACCCGCTGCTTGCCTCACCTCATCCTAACCCCCTAACCCCCCGTACCCGCTGCTTGCCTCACCTCATCCTAACCCCCTAACCCCCCGTACCCGCTGCTTGCCTCTCCTCATC
>CM051005.1:4904597-4932097 GCA_027704905.1 Muraenolepis orangiensis | reverse complement strand
TCCCCTCCCCTCCCCTCCCCTCCCCTCCCCTCCCCTCCCCTCCCCTCCCCTCCCCTCCCCTCCTCCCTGGATCTAGTGGGGAAGGAACCTCCCCTCACCCCCCCCCCCCCCCTCCCTGGATCTAGTGGGGGAGGAACCTCCCCTCACCCACCCCCCCCCCCCCTCCTGGGTCTAGTGGGGGAGGAACCTCCCCTCCCCTCCCCTCCCCTCCCCTCCCCTCCTCCCTGGATCTAGTGGGGAAGGAACCTCCCCTCACCCCCCCCCCCCCTCCTGGGTCTAGTGGGGGAGGGACCTCCCCTCCCCTCCTCCCCCCTGGATCTAGTGGGGGAGGAACCTCCCCTCCCCTCCCCCCTGGATCTAGTGGGGGAGGAACCTCCCCCCTGGGAGAGATCCAGAGCACAGGTTGAAGGGGGAGGAGGATAGGGGAGGGGGGAGGGGGGAGGAAGAGGAGGAGAGGAAGAGGATACACCACTCAACCTTTTTTGTTCCATTGGTCCTTCTCTGTCTCTCTTCATTCTGGACCCACATCCCCATCGCCTTGACAACCCTCTCTGCCCGCCCTCACCTTCACCCGCCTCCCCCTCGCCTCCCTCACCCCAATTTAGACTGCCGATGGACAGAGAGAGAGAGAGAGAGAGAGAGAGAGAGAGAGAGAGAGAGAGAGAGAGAGAGAGAGAGAGAGAGAGAGACAGCTGTAAACACAGGATCCTTCGATCCGGTGTGGGGTCGTCTCCGATTGGTTGAGGCGTGGCATAACTCCGCCTCCTAAAGGGTCCCGCGAAGAGAGAGAAGGTAAGAAAAAAGTGAATGAGTGCTTAGCCAGGTTCAAGAAAGTTAGAGAGAGAGAGAGAGAGAGAGAGAGAGAGAGAGAGAGAGATGAGAGGAGAGAGAGAGAGAGAGAGAGAGAGAGAGAGAGAGAGAGAGAGAGAGAGAGAGAGAGCTACAATGCGGGAGGGGGGTGGGGGGGGCGTGTCTAGCGAGGACAGCGGATGTACATATTTGGTCATATCGAAAAAACGGGGGGGCTTTTTACTAACGCGAAGCACAAGAGACAAGATAGTCATACCCCCCCCCCCCCCTCACACACACACACACACACACACACACACACACACACACACACACACACAGCTGTCTGTCACAGAGAGCCCCGCCCCTCCCACTCCTCTGGATCCACTGTTATACTGTGTGAGGTCACAACTCAAACCCCACCCCGCCCCCCCTCCCCCCCCCCCCCCCGGCCCCCCTCCCCCCCCGGCCGGCCAGGCAGAGAGACGCTTCTGGACACGCTCACATTTTTATTATTGTTATTTCCTTGTTCTGATTTTGGGTTGATGTTTTGTGCTCCTCTGGTTGTGTGGGACGTCCCGTTGGACATGGACCACACTGGAGTTCACATTGCACTGATTTCTCTGTGTAAGGCCTTCTCACTGGGGGGGACTTATGGTGGAAACTACTACTGTACTATACCACACACACACACACAGAAACACACACACACACACACAGAAACACACACACACACACACACACACAGAAACACACCTTTCTACCGAACTAAAAAGAGAAAAAGGCCCGGGAGAAACTCATATGAACGGCGACAGCGAGGACGCGTCGCTCAAAGACTTCCCAAGTTGTCGGAAAAACGTTCTCAAAGGCGGGAGGAACCGGATTTTGACCAGGAGGAGGAGGAGGAGGAGGAGGAGGAGGAGGAGGGTTTAAAAAAAATTGATATAAATACAATGGACCAATCACGGTGCTCCTTCACTGCCCTACCAACAGGCTCTGGGCGGTCTTGTGTGGGGGGCCCCTCAGAAGGACCCCAGTCCAAACCCCAACTGAACCAACAGCGTCCGGGGGGGGGGGGGGGGTAGCCTTCACCCCCTCTGTGTCCTCTCCAGCTTTTGTACTAGGATGTCTGCTGGCTGGCTGCTGGGGGGTCCAGGGGGGCGTTGGTGATAGGAGCTCACCGAGGGGTCCAGGGGGGCGCTGGTGATAGGAGCTCACCGAGGGGTCCAGGGGGGCGCTGGTGATAGGAGCTCACCGAGGGGTCCAGGGGGGCGCTGGTGATAGGAGCTCACCGAGGGGTCCAGGGCCGTGGTTTACAGTTTCTCAACACAACACACCGAGACAAACAAGGAGAATACACAAGAACAAACCCCTTTCTTTCCACAAACTCTTTCGCTTAGAATCACGGTTTATCACTGTTTAGAGAGAGGGGGGGGGGGGGGGGGGGGACAAACGTGCCAAACGTGGGTTTAGAGAGGGAGGGAGGGGGGGGAGGGAGGGAGGGAGGGGGGGAGGGGGGAGGGAGGGAGGGGGGGAGGGAGGGGGGAGGGAGGGAGGGAGGAGGGAGGTTAAAACTGTTCAGTTGAATGTTCCCATCTCTGCAAGAACGTCGTTGGTTTGTAAAATGTAAAGCGGTGTTTTAGTGGGATCACGACTGGGTCTCACTGCACCGAGGCTTGAAGAGGAATACTAAATAGTAATGATGATAATACTGATAATTATAGTAAAAAATATATATAAAATAAAATTAAACAAAACATTTGGGACTGTAAAAAAAGGGGCGGATGTACAAAATGAGATGATTTGTGTGTTGTAAAATATTCAATGTTTGAAGTACTTAATTTTTCTTTTCTTTTCATCAGAGATGGGGTGGGGGCGATTCTCAGTTTCCTGGTAGACAAAGCTGTTAATAGAGTATGGATATATATTATATAAATATAAATATATACTTTTTACGTGCAGACGTGGATGTCACTTATAGCATCAACATAATGATGGAAAAAAATGAAAACTCCCCCATGTAGGACGACTTTGTATCTCATGTTCCCTTCTGCTCGACACACTCGAGGTGTTTGACTCTGTGGTGACCGGACCAGACCCCTCCGGGGTCCCAGGGGCCCCAGGGGTCCCAGGGGCCCCAGGGGCACAGAACCAGAACCACTTCTCCCTGCTTAAACTAACCAACAAGTGGCTACGATATTTGTCCTTTTTATTTTTATTTTTTTCTTACTGTGCTTTAATTTTTCTAACTGTACACCGAATGTTTGTTTGTTTGTTTGTTTGCATAGATTAGGTATAGCTGCCAAAACATTATCAACGTGACTAATAAACTTTTCAAGGAAAAATAACTTTTTATTATTTTTTTTGTACGATTTTTCGCTAGTGAATCGCAGTGAACACAAACTAACCCCGCCCAGGTGGGGTTAGTTTGGAGTGTTCACTGCTGTAGTCTCAGTTACTGTAGTCTCAGCTACTGTAGTCTCAGCTACTGTAGTCTCAGTTACTGTAGTCTCAGCTACTGTAGTCTCAGTTACTGTAGTCTCAGCTACTGTAGTCTCAGCTACTGTAGTCTCAGCTACTGTAGTCTCAGCTACTGTAGTCTCAGTTACTGTAGTCTCAGCTACTGTAGTCTCAGCTACTGTAGTCTCAGTTACTGTAGTCTCAGCTACTGTAGTCTCAGTTACTGTAGTCTCAGCTACTGTAGTCTCAGCTACTGTAGTCTCAGTTACTGTAGTCTCAGTTACTGTAGTCTCAGCTACTGTAGTCTCAGCTACTGTAGTCTCAGTTACTGTAGTCTCAGCTACTGTAGTCTCAGCTACTGTAGTCTCAGTTACTGTAGTCTCAGTTACTGTAGTCTCAGTTACTGTAGTCTCAGTTACTGTAGTCTCCGCTACTGTAGTCTCAGTTACTGTAGTCTCAGTTACTGTAGTCTCCGCTACTGTAGTCTCAGTTACTGTAGTCTCAGCTACTGTAGTCTCAGCTACTGTAGTCTCAGTTACTGTAGTCTCAGTTACTGTAGTCTCCGCTACTGTAGTCTCAGTTACTGTAGTCTCAGCTACTGTAGTCTCCGCTACTGTAGTCTCAGTTACTGTAGTCTCAGCTACTGTAGTCTCAGTTACTGTAGTCTCAGTTACTGTAGTCTCAGTTACTGTAGTCTCAGCTACTGTAGTCTCAGCTACTGTAGTCTCAGCTACTGTAGTCTCAGTTACTGTAGTCTCAGCTACTGTAGTACTGTAGTACTGTAGTCGCAGGTACTGTAGTACTGTAGTACTGTAGTACTGTAGTACTGCACTCCGGGTTTTGCGTCTCCTTTTAGCGTGGTATTTTACTTTCGGTTGTTTCCCTCTTTGTCTGTGGGCTGTCTGCCTTTCTCAACAATATTCTGACATTGCAGACATAATACATACATGCATAAACTACAAACCAAAACAAAAAAACTAGAGCTACAACTTATGATGAATCACGAAGGACCCACGCACTCTCTGAATGATGTAATGTTTCCTTGTGGGTAGGTTCTTGTGGGTAGTAGTTTCATTATTAGTGAAGCAGGTCAGGCCGAGGGTTTGGTCAGCAGCGTCAGAGAGCAAACCTCCAACAGGTGAACCACTCACTGCTTGGGAAACACGCTACCCAAAGATCTTTCACATTGAGTAGTAGTAAGGGTTTCCACCATTTATGCTAATAAATCAAATAATTCACATTACAATTCACATTACATTGTTCTTTTTGCAAAACTTCGAGCTGTCATTAGGTGCCCGAAGGAGAGAACATTGAGCTGAACTTTGACCCAGGCTCTGAGATATCTCCCTTGTACCACAGAGTCGCCTGTTACGACAACACCTGAGTTCATAATTGACCTCGATGGGGCCTTCCAGAGAGCTGTGGGTTCAATTTGTGGAGTTTGTTCTCCATGGAAATGTGATTTTACAAACATACCAATGTCCTGTTAATTGTAATGTCAATTAATACCTACGACCAAACCAGAGAACTTGTCTCGTCTCGTTGGTGCAAGGTAAGGTGCTAAGGTAAGTGTGACAGTGTGTGGTAATAGTTGTAATTCTTATTCATGAGTTGTAATATTTGTAGTTAGTTGTCATATTTCACAGAAACAGACATGTCTTACATGTCTTAGCAAACGTCCGGATACTGGCGGCGTGTATGTGTATGTTACCGGCAAAAACGTTCATCATTTTATTGCCTTAAACTGATTTGCAACAGTTTCACACACACACACACACACACACACACACACACACACACACACACACACACACACACACACACACACACACACACACACACACACACACACACACACACACACACACACACACACACACACACACACCATGTTACAGACATGCGGATGAGGGTCTCTGGTTTTGGGAGTTGTTTTGTTGCGTCGTCCAAGATGATGTTCAGCTGTCTGCTGGTGCGTCCAACTCGTACCGCTCTGACAATAAAAGCAGTCGTGACCGTTGCTCTCGCACCTCGACGTCTCCTCCTCTTCTTCTTCTTCTTCTTCTTCTTCTTCTCTTCTTTTTTGCGAAGATGAAAGGAATTCACTTAACGTTCTCAAGTTTCAATCCCTTTCATGATCCTCAGCGTGTTGAACATATAAAGGTTTGCCACACTTTCTCAGAGGCGGTGGACGAGATGAGGTTGTCATTTTCTATTCTGTTTTTGTAGGTTACTAAAATTACTTGAAAGTCGTGAGATAATCCATCTTTATTTTTGTTCTTTAAGCCCCGCCGTCTGTTCATGTGTGACAAGTTTTGATCAGAAGTTCAACGGTAAATTGATTAGATTAGATTTACATTTATTGTCAATAATTTGGCATCTAACCAGAGTGAAAATGTTGCAGTAAAGTGCATGGTAATATATAATGTACAGTGGTTAAATAATATGTAAAAACAGTCTACTAAAAAATGACTACTAAAAGGTTAGGTACTCTTATTAGTCTATTGTACATTGTTGCCCTCTAGAGGAGAGTACAAGAACTACACCGCTCATACAGACGGCCATTTTACCCACCAGGTATTTTCCTTAAAATCCTACACAGTGGACACTTTACAGGCAAACAGCACTTAACGCTTATGTTGCTGTGCCTTAATGTGGCTAAATGGCCCTGGAGGGTTCAAGTCCTGAGCAAAGAATGCCCTGGAAGGGAGTTCGTGGAGACATGCTGTGGTTACAAGTTAGCGTCTAAACGATTTGGGGAAATCGTTTTTGTTGTTCTTATCGTATTAATTAAAGGTCAAATTTAGGCTAAAACAAGAGCTTAATGATGGTAAATCACCTAAAACCAAAATGGAAAAAAGAAGCGTCCTTTCTTCAGGCGTCAGAGGTACGTAAGGAGGTAGTGTTCTGATTAAAGTCTAAAGACAATCAGTGAGCAGGATAGCATCCCCTGAAATGTAATGAAACTAAATGGACTTAATGCTGCTTAATGGCTCACAAACTGACTTACAGCAACCTGGTGTCAGAGCACATTAAGGTTTCACGGTGTTCTCTCCCCAGATTATACGGTGATGATGTTATTATAGTACAACTATCATAACAGTGTCATCCATATTACATCACACTATCATATCAAGCTGGACTTTCTGGACTCATTACCGTAACTGCACTGTATTCATGATGCTGCTGTACTACTGGCACTTTGAAATGCTTTGAAATGCTTTTAAATGCTTTATGCACAATTCAACACATGTATACACCATCCGTCAGTCACTTGGTTGTTATTTTTATTGTGTGTAGTATTTTTTATTGTATAGTGTTCTATAAAATGCATACTGCAGGAGGGAATGGGGAGGAAGCATTCCATTGTACTTACCGGTATATGGAAAATAAACATCTTGAATCGGAGGACAGCACAATGCTTTTGTTGCCAAGTTCTTATACGTATTAATTGGGAGTCGCAAAGGAAGAGTCTATCCTCTATAGAGTAGCAGAAATACAACGTTTAATTCCTGTCTTTCTCTCATTTTGTTGCTCTTAAACATATAACCAGTAGCTTTAGTAAGTGCATGTGTTAGCTACAACATGTATCAAGTACAAGTGGTTCTCTGCCTTCTTTGCACCGCGACCCAAATGTTAACACGCCGCTGGTTCCCGACCCCTCTGTCGTAAAGCAGAGGTTAGTTCACCCTTGTTCTCAGGTGACTCATGTTTTTTTATATTGTTTTACAGCGACCCATATAACAATATCAATACATCTTCATTGAACATGCAATCAAGTAAAAAATACAAAAATAAACATCAAAAACATATGCATTTTAATGTCATATTTCAGTTTTTGAGTTCATGTAACACCAATTAGCCTACAAAAAAAAAGATTAAAGTGTCTATGTAACATACAAGCCCGGTGGCTATATGCATCTGTGATTTTAACATGTTAACACATCATCGATACAATTTGGACCCACCAATTTGGACCAGGCTAGACAGTTGGAATAGAATGATACTGCCTGTACCCAAGATCCACCACTAACCCACCAAGAGACCAGCAGGGTTCTGTTTCTGGAAACCCGTCTGAGAAAGAAAACCCAGAGGAGAAGATTGTGGATTTCTTCTGTTAAACGCGCCTCCATCCCGGGGAGCAAAGAAGGAAACCATCAAATGTCTTTTAACATCTAACCCTCCTGTGCTGTTCGTTTCTAAGAGACAGAGAGGACGTTCGGGTCAATTCGACTAACAAGTTTGTGAGTGTATTTATGTGTAACCTGAGTGTGTGTTAATTTTCATTTAGGAATTGTAACTTTTAAATGAAATAATAATGCTCCTAAAAGATAGCGTGTGTGATAGCGAAGTGTTATGGACAGGGTTAAACTTTAAAATAAAAGAATGCATGCAAAGTCCATTTATAGATCAAATAAATAAGTACAGCTTTATCTCTGATGGGAGTCACAAACACCACTGGCGTGTGTGTTGTAATTGTAACGTGTTGTATTTCCTCAGTCGTCCAGCAGGGGGCGGTGATCCGCCTGGACTTCATTATTGATATTGACAGAAGAAGAAAGTCTGCATCTCCTCTGTGGCTAAACCAGGGGTTCCCAACCTTTTTTGGCCAAGGACCCCAATTTTAGGTCAGAAATTCTTCACACACACAACAAAACATGAACACACACCAGTAAAGAACATTTGTGAACCATTCTGCAACAACAGAACATTACATCAACAGAACATACAATTAATGTCATTACAATCAGCATCTCCGATCACTACCGCTACTTTGTCAGTCAAAGCACAGTTGGCACTGATCATTTCAACTCGCATGTCTAGTGAGATGGTTGCGCTTGTGCTTCGCGCTGCAGCCTATCAAAGTCAGGGGGTATGGTTGAGAGTGCGCATCTCTTCTCATCTGTCACATCTAGCCTGGACCTGTACTTTGATTTCATGCAAACAAGAGCACTAAATCCGGCTTCGCACAAATAAGTGCTTGCGAAGGGAACCATAAGTTTTAAAGCACACAGTGCCACCTCTGGGTATTATCCTCTTGCCCCAAACCAAAACTCCTCAACCGAAACACGAGAATGCAGTCCTTTTAGCGTCCGATCGCATGACAGCTCAATCAGCTGTTCGATGGCGCTGGCTGGCAGATCCACAGAGCCCGCATCACTGAGGAATGGGTCGATCACCCAGTCAAACTTTGACATATCCAAACCTGGAAAGTAGGTGGTAACGTGCTCCTCCAGGCATTTAAGATGATCAATCATTGTTTGTGCGGGGCACTGATCAGCAATGCTGTTGTCTGTCAAAAACTTGCACAGCTGTGGAAACGGGGCATCATTTCCTTTTGAAAGGTTCTCTCGCCAGAATGCTAGTTTCCCCCTGAATCCATTAATACGGTCACTCATCTGCATTATATGTTTGTTTCGCCCCTGCATGCTCATGTTCAGATCATTAAGTTTACCAAATATGTCCGTTATATAAGCAAGGAGGCACATTTAGTTCTGGTCACATAAAAAAAAATCAACTAATTCAGGTTTTTTTTACGTCCGTGAAAAAAGCCAACAATTCATCTTTCAGTTCGAAAAATCTCTGCAGCACTCTACCCCTTGACAACCACCGTGCCTCTGTGTGAAAGAGCAAATGATCATGCTCAGAGCCCATATCACTGCAAAGCTTTGCAAATAGGCATGCACGCAGTGGATGTGGCTTGATGTAGTTGACCATGGTAGTTACCTGCTGTAATACATCTGCGAGGGCCACGCTCAGTTCCTTTGCTGCCAGTTGCTCACGGTGTATCATACAATGCGTCCATATAGCAGACGGGGACACATCCATGATTAGCGTGCGTAGGCCTGCCCGCCGGCCGGCCATTGACGGAGCTCCGTCTGTGCAAAATCCCACCATCCGATCCCATGGAAGTTGTCTCTCCTCCATAAACTTTTGCAGGACAGCAAACATGCTCTGTGCTGTCTCGTGCTCAGGAAGTTGAAGGCAGTACAAAATATCCTCATGAATTGCATTCTCGTGTAGGTAACGAACAAAAGTCAAAGCATGGGCATTTTTCCCTTCCGTGCTAACGTCCATCTGTAGAGTATATGCGGAGGAGTTCTGAAGTCGCTCAGTAAGAGTGCTCTCTTGGTTTTTAGCTATGGCCTCAATTCGTCGCTTCACTGTATTATTCCTCCACAGCGACCAGAAGATGGACCTGGAGCAGGTCTCTGACAGGTGACCAGAAGATGGACCTGGAGCAGGTCTCGGACAGGTGACCAGAAGATGGACCTGGAGCAGGTCTCTGACAGGTGACCAGAAGATGGACCTGGAGCAGGTCTCTGACAGGTGACCAGAAGATGGACCTGGAGCAGGTCTCTGACAGGTGACCAGAAGATGGACCTGGAGCAGGTCTCTGACAGGTGACCAGAAGATGGACCTGGAGCAGGTCTCTGACAGGTGACCAGAAGATGGACCTGGAGCAGGTCTCTGACAGGTGACCAGAAGATGGACCTGGAGCAGGTCTCTGACAGGTGACCAGAAGATGGACCTGGAGCAGGTCTCTGACAGGTGACCAGGAGATGGACCTGGAGCAGGTCTCTGACAGGTGACTGTTACTCTATCATCTAAACGTTGATATGAATGTGTAGTCTAGTGATTAGAGAGTTCTACTCTCAGCTAAAAGATCCTTTTCTGTGTTTACAATATCATTAAATCGACCTTATTAAACTGATTGTCTGGACTGACCCTGAAAGTGAATGCTATATATATATCTATATAGATATAGATATAGATATATCTATCTCTATCTCAGTGGCGGCTGGTGGTTGTAGAGGTAGGGGAGGAGGGACGGTTGGGGAGTTTGGCAGCATAAGGAGATTCTGTTGATTTTGTGCTGCTTACAAACTTTTCTTTGTCTTTTCTTTTTAAATAGTTGACAATTTGTGCTGAGGAAGCTGTTCTTCTTACAAGAGACGGTCTGATCACAGAACTACATTATGCAAAGCCTGGCCGAATTGAAACTGATTGTGATCTGAGGGGGAAGAAGCATTGTTTTGATGGAATAGCTATTTAGCGATTACTCTGTTAATGATGAATCAATCATCAATCTGAATAGAAGTTCTATTCACAGTGGCTAGTTCTACAAAACAAACAAAACGTAATTGAATTTGAGCAAGATTTGAGGGGGAAGCGTTTTTTGTGTAAAGTATATTAACCTGTATTTAATTCAAATAAGACATACTATCATATAGTAAAACCAGTTATGCAAGTAAACCACGTCAATTGTCTAATCGCGACCCAAAGAAACACCACCACCACCACCACGGTTTACGTTTGGCGTCATGCATCCGGAACGCTTTGAGTTCGTAACTCGAAAGTTTCAAATCTGAAATGTAATTAAAAGTAAATATACGACTCACGAGTTTTCTGCAACACGGAATTAATATGAATGACAAAAGATAGATCCTTGCATGATGATAACCTGCCCCCCCAAAACTCTGATTGGTTGGTATTCACTAGTGATGTGTCGGTCGCGAACGAGCCGGCTCAAAGAGCCGGCTCTTTTTAGTGAACGACGGGAGCCGGCTCGCACCCGCGAACGAGCCGTTATTTATTTTTTTACGGGTGCTCCGCGTACATGCAGTGACTGAATGTCACTGTCATGACTGCATGTCATGCTGTGCATCACGTGAGGATAGATAAGGAGGGAGGGGCGGCGTGTGGTCAGTGCTGATAGCTGAACAGAGGGAGGGGTGACACTTCACACGGTGAAGTGTCAGTTTGCGTCGCGCAAATAAGATGAGTGAAAGTAGGAAAATAAGCAGCATTTGGCTGCATTTTAACAATTGTGCAAACACAAAGGCAGAATGCAGAATTTGCAACATGAAGCTCTCATATAGAGCAGGGTCCACAAACCACCTCCACAGGCACTTGAGAACTGTGCATCCAACAGTTCAGTTGGAAGGCAGGCAGAAAAAACTGCCTGCTTCTGCCAGTGGTCTACTCCACCTGTTGTTGCTGCAGCTACAGGATCTACCCCCCATGCGTCAGGTACCCAAAAATCAACAGCTACACAGACCTCAATAAGCCAATTTATATGCAATGAATGGCAAAGGCAATGAATGACCCCAGCTAGACAGAACATAGTGGATGAAGAATTGGCCAAAATGATTGCAAGTGATTTCCAACCATTTTCCATTGTGGAGGACAAGGGATTCCGAAGCTTCACACAGGCTCTCAATCCAATGTTCCTCCAAGCAGGAAAACACTCTCAAAAAACCATTCCGAGACTGTATGATAGAGAACGTGCTTCACTGCAGGCCAGGGTTAAGGAAGCTACTGCAGTTTGCCTTACCACTGATTGCTGGACATCAAGAACCACCACCTCTTTCATGTAAATAAAAGGTATATGTGGTCAAATAGAAGAGCCGTTAGGGAGCCGAAAGAGCCGGCTCTTCTTGGTGAGCCGAGCCAAATGAGCCGGCTCACTCAAAAGAGCCGGAATTCCCATCACTAGTATTCACCAGCGCAGTGAGCTCTGCTGATTGGTTCACAGAGCCTCTGGCTAGACCCGCCCCCTAAGGGAGGATCGTCCTCCATTAGCGCCGTACACACTCACGTTAAACCAGGACTCACCGAGTTTTATAATGGACTTCAATGGGGAGTCACGGTCCTCCATAAATCATTTTAGATTGCGGTAGGGGGCGCTGTTGTAACTTAGACACGGGGACATGATTGTTGTGCTTTCGAAGTGTTAAAATAGTAATACTATCAGTATTTTCACAGATAATTCTGTTAAATTTACCTGTATTTTATTTTCTCTTTCAAGTTTATTTTTCTCAGAAATTTTAGGGAGGATGGTCCTCCCCTTCCTCAATAGACGAGCCTCCACTGATCTAATATATATATATATATATAATATATATAATATATATATATATAATATATAATATATATAATATATAATATATATAATATATATATACATATAATATATATATATATATAATATATATATATATATAATATATATATAATATATATACATTATATATATAATATATATATATTATATAATATATAATATATATATATTATATATAATATATATATATTATATAATATATAATATATATATTATATATAATAATATATATATATAATATATATACATTATATATATAATATATATATATATATATAATATATATATATTATATATATATAATATAAACATTATATATATATTATATATATATTATATATATATATATATAATATATATAATAAATATATATATTATATATATATATTATATTATATATATAATATATATATTAGATCAGTGGTCTATTGAGGAAGGGGAGGACCATCCTCCCTAAAATCAAATAACGTGACATTTTTCATGGGGGGAGGGCCTCATGGATCACATTTTTGGATCACATTTTTGGTGTTTGTTATACCGATTACTGACCCAGCGGCCCACCGGGAAATAATAAATAACTCATTTATCCTGGAAGTGACTTGATAGTGTTTAGTTGAATCCCTAATGTCTTCCCAAGTCAAACTGGGTTCTAGTGTTATAATCTCCGAGTGCATTTTGAAGCTAACTTAATGCTAATATAGTAATCTAGCTAGTAGCACCTAGTTAGACTTATGAAGACATTGGGGATTTAACATAATACCTTTGTGCTGGGAGACAACCACTATACTTAGTATTAGTATTCCACTTGAATATATTTCGTAAAATATAACATGAAGGCCTATTATTATGAAAGTAACTTATAAGAAAACATGACTTGAACTCACGTGTGGAAGTGGAACCTTGCTGGCCACTAACTTAGGAGAATCCACTTGTCACTTGTAACTCTTAATGAATACCTACAGTATGATTCTAGGGAATTATAGCCTGCCACCAATAGAGTTCCCAGTCAGGCATGAACCCACCATCTTCAGCCCCAGCACACAAGCTTACCAATGAGGCTCTTCTGTAGCGACCTCCAAATTCATTCCTTCCGACAAATGAACAACAAAGTCAGTGTCACAAAGTCGACATGATCGAGGCGTCAGTGGCTCAGGAGGAAGAGGGAGTTGTCAGGCTGTGTGTGTGTGTGTGTGTGTGTGTGTGTGTGTGTGTGTGTGTGTGTGTGTGTGTGTGTGTGTGTGTGTGTGTCTGTGTCTGTGTCTGTCTGTGTCTGCTACAGCTACCTTCTACTGAAGGAATACTGCGTATATTCTTCTAGAATATTCCAATAGGAGGGTGAGAGGTTAGACTTAACTCAACAACTTTTTCACATTTTAAGTTATGCTTTGTTCTGTGCCATAGATGATTTGCATATCCATTATACGAGGCCTGCAGAAATGACACAACTCTCTCTTGTTCACAAATGGAGGCTGAACCATCGCAAGGCTATTTTCGTAATAGCAGGCTATTTTCGGCTATTTCGCAATCGTTTTGCATCTCCCCAAAATAAATAGTACAAAACCATTAAAAAATACTTTCGATTAATACTTGTTAACCCTCCTCAAACGAATATTAACATCACAAGATTGACAGTTCTCCAAACAGACAAGGACACTCACTGCTGAGTAAAACAACAACTTGACTGATTTATGTGTTATCAACAATTACACTGGAGGAAATAGTTCAACGTTACCCTGAAGTGTGCGACGGAATAGGCAAGTGTGGAGTGTGTGTGTGTGAGGTGTGTGTGTGTGTGTGGTTGGTGGCTGGTTTAAGCAGCCTCACCTGGCCCGAGTCAGACTGATTCCACTCTAAGGCTGGAGGTGAGGCTTCACACCTGTGGTGCATTGGGTGACCGGAGGACTGAAGCCACTCAGGTTGCGTGCGAACGCCGGCGGACTGTAACAGCAGCTCCACCCACACATCACCTGAGAGGCTTTCACAAGCGCGCTAAGTGGCTTTGCTGGGTTCCTCCGAGGCAGAGGACACGGGGAGATAAACCAGTTCATTGGCAAGTTGGCAAGATGTAACAGCCAGGTGGTAAACACTGACATGCCAGAGCTCTTTCTGAGTGTGTGTGTGTGTGTGTGTGTGTGTGTGTGTGTGTGTGTGTGTGTGTGTGTGTGTGTGTGTGTGTGTGTGTGTGTGTGTGTGTGTGTGTGTGTGTGTGTGTGTGTGTGTGTGTGTGTGTGTGTGTGTGTGTGTGTGGCGATGGCTGGTTTGTCCTAGTGTGCAGCCTCACCCGGCCCCAGAGTCTGGCTCGGGCCAGGTGAGGCTGCTTCAACCAGCCACTAACCACAGACACACTCCACGGCAAGCTAAACAGCTGTCAACTAAAATCCATGTACATTTAGTTGCTGATGCTTTGTGCTATTGCCTTATCCTCCTTTTTGCTGCACATTAAGATGGGACTAGCCAATGTCATCGAACTATCAACAAGGTTTGCTGAAGAGCCTGGGGTAGTTGTTCAAAGCTAGTAGTTGTTCAAGCTCTTTGCTTCTCTTTCCTTAGTTTTTGTTTGGTTGTTGTTGTGGTCCTTAACTTCCTCACTATGAGGAACCGCTGCTGTTATCCGCATGTAAAAGTCGCATCACCTTCTCCTTCTTTCTTCTTCTTCTCCCCTCTTTTCCTCTGCTCCTCTCACCTCCTTGCGACCAAAGGGAACATCTTCTGCCGCTCCTCCTCCTGCTTCCTCTCCTCCTTCTTCATCTTGTACGTCCACTTGGGGATCTGCAGGTGGGCGGGGTCGCGGTGCCGCCGCCGCGTCCTCTCCGGCACGTAGGAGGGCGCCGGGGCCTTGCACAGCCTCACCTTGGGCACCACGGGGCCCGGCCTCACGCTGCTCCTCCGCATCATGTGCAGCGGCAGCAGGCTGGCCCTCCTCAAGGCCCCCGAGGAGACCGCCGCCGCCACCTCGGCCAGAAGCTGGGGCTGCAGGCTGGCCCGCCGGTCCTTGGCCCTGGGGACCAGCAGCACCTGGGAGTTCTGGAAGAGCCTCTTGTAGTTGTTGAGCCTCTCGGGCCCCAGCCTCCGCAGCTGGTCCACGCGCTGCTGCCGCAGGATCTCCTGGACGGCGAAGCGGCGCTTGCCCACGCAGGGCGGGCTGCCGGGGGAGACGGTGTGGCAGGCGGTGGCCACCAGGGGGCAGGCCAGGCCGGTGGTGACGCGCACCATGTGGTCCAGGACGCCGTGGTCCACCGGGTTCACCTTGTTGCTCAGGTTGAAGGTGAAGGGGCAGCAGGCCAGGTCGCAGAGGCGTCTCCACAAAGACTTGGGCTCCTGGGACCGCGCCACCAGCTCCTGGGGACGGACCCACAGCAGGTTGGTACACTCACTTGTATGTGTTCTGTTGGGTTACGGATGCCCATGGGGGTGAATATGAACCATATTCATTATCTATATATGGATACTTCATAGTAAGCTTTTTCTAGATTTGGGTCTCCAGATGATTGTTTCCAAGACAAAATTCCATTACAACATCAGTTCATAGAATCAACGTTTCTCAGCTAGCGAAATTTGAGATACTCACCAATCTATTACGAATGAAAACAAACTGCAAGCACATTGTAGCACATTTAGTATGACAGTGGCGCAGAGCACGGGGGACGGGCCAGCAACTCAACCCTTAAAAAGAGATATGTATATGTGGAGGTTAACCACACATGGTCTACACACCTCCAGCATGGGCCATTCCATGCAGAACATGTTGCCGAACTGCTCTGCGCAGGGCTGGGCCATCAGCCTCTCCATGAGGTACGCCGTCTCGTAGCGGCCCGTGAAGAGAGCCCACTCCCTGGGTCTCTGCTGCCGGCCGTAGTCCCTGGCCTCCACGTCCCCGCCTGGAGGGGAACAGTAGTAGTGCGGCCCGGGTCAGACCCTGGGTGTTTTTTGGCCAGGATGAGGCATATCATATATGGGACACATCTACAGGGACCTGTGTGTGAGACCAGTGTAGAGCTCTACAAGAAGTACTTTTTACTATATTGTGTAAAGCAACTTAACTGAGAATTTGGATACATGGCATGGAAGAGCGTGTAGGGGTTAGGTTAGGCATGTGGCTTGAGGACGCTTGGAGGTTGTGGCCATGGGGATTCGAACCTAGTACCCTTTGGCTGAATGTTATGTTTTGTTGGTCAGTTAGCAAGATAACTCAAAAGGTAATGTAAGGGAAACTTGGTGGTTAGAGGGCCTTCTGGTGTTTGTTTGTCTTTGTTTATGGGTTTGCGCGTGCTGTGTACATTACTACACACATGATGTGTGTAGCCAGACGGGTTGCGTGAATCACGCTGATATTCACAAACGGTTTAGTTTTGGGTTGATCGTTACCGGCCATCATGAGCGCCCGGACGCACTCGGCCCGCCCTTGCATGGCAGCCTTCATCATGGCCGTGAAGCCGTGACAGTTCCTCCGCTCGATGTCCAGCTTGGGGAAGTAGTTGAGGAGGTAGTTGGAGATCAGGAGGTGCCCTGTGGACCCAGAGAACAGACCCAACCACGCTCAGCAAGGCCAGAGTACCCGGGCTCCCCCTGGGGACACCTGAGAGACTACCAGGGGGGGGGGGTTTGATTCCCCAGCAGCCATAAGGTTCTGGGTTTGATTGCCAGCAGTTAATCAGTTACATGTGTTGTAGCTACTACTGTAGACTACAAAGTGGGCAGTCACCTCATAATTGTATTCTTGTATTTTACACCACCCTCATCCCACTGACCACCACCACCACCTTCATCCCAATGACCACCACCACCACCACCCTCACCCCACCTGACCACCACCACCACCCTCACCCCACCTGACCACCACCACCCTCATCCCACTGACCACCACCCTCACCCCACCTGACCACCACCACCACCCTCACCCCACCTGACCACCACCACCCTCATCCCACTGACCACCACCCTCACCCCACCTGACCACCACCACCACCCTCACCCCACCTGACCACCACCACCCTCACCCCACCTGACCACCACCACCCTCATCCCACTGACCACCACCACCCTCACCCCACCTGACCACCACCACCCTCATCCCACTGACCACCACCACCCTCACCCCACCTGACCACCACCACCCTCATCCCACTGACCACCACCACCCTCACCCCACCTGACCACCACCACCCTCATCCCACTGACCACCACCACCCTCACCCCACCTGACCACCACCCACCACCCGATGAGGTGATGCAGGGGACCGTGGGGGACGGATGGTCCCCTTAATGAAGCAGGAGAGTGTGGAGACTTTCATCATCACCTCCCAGCACGGCTCATTTGTCACACTTAGCGGAGGAAAGGCTGGACGACACCAGGGTTCTGTTCTCCGCGGGTACCTGCTTGCACCGCCGTGATGAGCGGCGTGTTGCCCTCGTTGTCCTGCCAGTTGACGTCGAGATGTGGGCACTGGGCCAGGGCCATGACCACGTCCACAAAACCTTGGTAACACGCCACAATCAGCCCGGTCTGGAACCAAAGACAAAGAAAGAAAAAAATTTCGGAACATTACAGTGTGTGTGTTTTGTGTTTTGTCAAACCTCAGTAGAACTGATGTCCTTCGCTGCAGGCTAAAAACCAAACCTCTTCAGGAAGCAGTACCTCGATCCTTCCTCTGAGCGTCAGGAAATCCACTTATGACTTCTGGTGACTAGTAGTTCTCTTGCCTACCTGTTGTTAAATTACCTTATTGTGCTTTGGACAAAAGCTAAATGACTGTAATGCAATGTACGTCGCTTTCAAGGGGAAGGCTTTGGGAATTCCGGAAGTTGGTAGTCTCGCGATACTTTAAAAAGCCTGCCTGCCTCCTCTGACGATACTGTCCTGCTCCCAGGAGACCCCGGCTAGCTTGAAACCAGATCCAATTGACCTGAAAGAGCCTTTATGGGGATAAGAAGGCCTGGGAAAGCAATTTAGAGGCAGCTTAGTTCAGTCCAGGATTCTGTTGACATTGAGAGAAGTCCTGATGTTGGACCACATTAAGTAGCCCCTTCCTGCCAACAAAGTTGTTTTTACCAACCAATTGTGTATATACATATACGATATATATATATATATATATATATATATATATATATATATATATATATATATATATATATATATATCGTATATATATACGAATCAATCACGTTTTCAGATCACTTCCTTGTGCATAACACTCATTTGCCATTTGGTGGACGCTTTCATCCCAAAGGTCTCACAAGACCGCCATTACATACCCTCAACCCCGGTCTCATCACGCAACCCGGGCTTTGAGTCGATATCGCAAGAGAAGTTTGGTGGAGATCTGGCATTCTCCCTGAAAGGTCACTGGGAGCTTGACCTTCTCCTGTTCCTGTATCTCAAGCACAGCCGCTGCTTCAAACCCTCTCATCTCCATGACACCATCATCAGTATTCCCTGGTTAAAAAGGGCACCTCAAGCCCTGCTCACCCGGTCCAGCTAGAGGACGGTACGGGGCTTTGCAGTTTCTCCTGGAGGTCACCTCTCTCTCTCTCTCTCTCTCTCTCTCTCTCTCTCTCTCTCTCTCTCTCTCTCTCTCTCTCTCTCTCTCTCTCTCTCTCTCTCTCTCTCTCTCTCTCTCTCTCTCTCTCTCTCTCTCTCTCTCCATCACTCTCTCTCTCTCTCTCGTCTTCCATCTAGCTCTCTCCCTCTCTCGTCTTCCATCTACTTCTCTCTCTCTCTCTCTTTCTCTTCCTCACTCTCTGTCCTTCCCTCTCTCTAGGGGGGCTGAAGGAGAGACTCTGAACACAGCGCTGGGACGTTCTTCTTCAGAACTGAACGTGCACCAAAGCTTAACCAACATGTTAACCCCCGTCTAGGGACACTGTAGGAACACCATATAAACAAACGTTGTCCCTATAACCGATCATGTCCCTTTAAACAAACGTTGTCCCTATAAACCGATCATGTCCCTTTAAACAAACAGTGTCCCTATAAACCAATCATGTCCCTTTAAACAAACGTTGTCCCTAAAAAACCAATCATGTCCCTTTAAACAAACAGTGTCCCTATAAACCGATCATGTCCCTTTAAACAAACAGTGTCCCTATAAACCGATCATGTCCCTTTAAACAAACAGTGTCCCTATAAACCGGTCATGTCTCACTAACTAAACAGCGTCCCTCTAACCAAACAGCGTCCCTCTAACCAAACAGCGTCCCTCTAACCGAACAGCGTCCCTCTAACCGAACAGCGTCCCTATAAACAGGTCGTGTCCCTTAAAACAAATGGTGTCCGTATAAACCGACAATGTCACTCCAAACCAACACTGTGCCTTCCAAAGTCATCGGAACACTCACTCTTCGGTTCTTGTCCGTCTCCCGGACCTCCTCCTCGGAGACGCCCTGTCGGATCATGATCTTGACGATGACCGGGTTGTTGTTGCTGCAGGCCCTGAACAGCGTGACAGGCTCCGGGCTGCCGGGGCTCGGGACGCGCTCCGGGCCGGACGCCGGCGCCTCGTCCGGCGGGTAGAAGGAGTCGTCGGAGAGGACGCTGCGCGCGTCCTCGTGGTCGGGCAGGGCCTCGAAGTCCAGCTCCTCGAACTCCTGGTAGACGTCGTCGTCATCGTCCTCCCAGTAGTTCCGCGAGTCCTCAGAGTCGCTACAGTCGCTACAGTCGCTATAGTCGCTGTGGTCGGTGAAGGACAGGAGGGGCGTGGTGCCCACAGCCAGCTGGGACCCTCCGACCCTTCCATTCTGCGTGACCTGTAACCCTGCTCCTAGGTCCTCCGTTATCAACACCATTTAACCACACCCACAACACCACCTCCTCCACCACCACCTCCCTTATGGGTTTGGAGTCCTTGCCAGGGGCGGGATAATGGGTGGTGGTGGTGGAGCAGGTGTTTAGGATAATGGGTGGTGGTGGAGCAGGTGTTTAGGTCCACTTGGTGTTTCCTTGTCAACGGTTCCTCGTGTGTTTGTAGCGCTCCGGTGCGAAGTGTGAAAACCACACCAAACAAGGGGTTAAATAAAGGTCACCAAAGACTCCGAGAGGTCGTTGCCGGCGTTCCTTCACACATCATCAATGTAAGCTTCTGGATCCAAACATCCCCCCACCCTGTGGCGCTGATGACGATGAGTCCAGGTCGTGGCGTCAGTTTTTTTTTTTAAATAGCCTCACAAATGGCAGAAATACGGTGACCCTTAACGGAACAACGCGGAGGAAGATTTACCTCCAGTGTTCTCCTGTCCCGGAGACCCCAGCCGGGAGGTGTTGGAAGGCACAAAGTGATGACCCGTGAAGACACATGGTGCTGCCCTACCTACTCCATGTCCCCATAAACCACCTGAAAACAAAGTCCTCCTTCACACCGCTTTGTCATAGCACACACACACACACAACACAGGTGTCCCTGTAGTCCAGCAGAGACGTAGTCCAGGTCTGCGTTAACACAGAGGAGCGCTTTGGTTCTGTGGTTTAATGAAGCTGGAGCTCAGAGGAAGCCTCTTGGCTCCCGGACGGATAGAAGTGATATTGTCAGCGGTGTTAAACGACTGAGCCCGTATTCCCCTGCAGACAAATGTTTAATTTCCTCCGTTGATGAGACGGAGACGCATTCTGGTGAACCTAGTGATAATCCAGTTAGTCTCTCTCTCTCTCTCTCTCTCTCTCTCTCTCTCTCTCTCTCTCTCTCTCTCTCTCTCTCTCTCTCTCTCTCTCTCTCTCTCTCTCTCTCTCTCTCTCTCTCTCTCTCTCTCTCTCTCTCTCTCTCACACACACACACCAGGGACAAAGTTCATTTTTTGAATTGACCTTAGAAGTGAAGATATGATATAGTCGACACACCATGTTTGTGGACAGAGCAGAACATGTTAAGGACTTTAACATGTTAAGGAAAAAAGAAAAAGAAATAATTGCCGGTGGGAAAAGCATTCCAAGTGGGAGCACAGCGACCGAGGGCCATCGAGCACATCTCGAGCACAGCGACCGAGGGCGTTTCATTGGCATGGTTGTTTTTTGAGCTGTATTTTGAGCGGCGGGCTACCTCGAGGCTTCTGGCCTCCTGTTACACTCTCATTCACAGCAGAACAGATTCCACAGATGAGCAGGCTGTGATCTCCAATGTCGGGGGGATGTATGGTTAGCGTATGACCTTAATCCCAGGGCTCCTTGTGCAGGCTAGTGTTAACGGTAGGCCCTAATTGGATTGGTCAGGAATAACCCTCGTCCTTATCACCCGCGTTCCTCCCCTCAGAAACATCACGGCAAAAAATACTAACAAAACCAACTAAAACCTATTTATATTTAGTTTTTTAAGTTGAATTCAATCATTTACTGATTCTTTTTTCCAGGTATTGAGAATCCAGAAATGTCAATAACGCCCGACAAAGAAGTGAGCAGGTAAAATATTTAAAAACAAGTTACATGTTTAAAACATTGTGTTTTAGAAAGTAATAACTCAAATAAAAATATAGCTAGGAATGACACACGGGGTTACCACGTTACACATACAAATGCAGCTCGCAGTCCTGTCTACTGCCACCTTGTGGTGGAACAGTGGATGAAAAACGGATGCAAGAGGTCAGCCAGTTGAAAGGTGGAAGACCAATTCTACATTATAGAGCTTTCTTAGCTAATTCCTTAAGTTTGTCTTTACTTTGTTAAATATGCTGACTGGGTACACTTAACTTAAGTTTCTTTCACTTAACCGCGTCGTTTTCACGCAGCAGTAGGCCTTCATTAAGAAACTTTAGATGTCAACTCCTAACTGACACACACACACACAAAACAATGAGACACAACACAAACAAATGCTTTAGCAATTTTTTTTTTTATATCAACCATGCTTTTTCTTATTAATGATTTTAAGCAGAAAACCTAACAATTGACTCACCACAGTAGAATACTGACGTTACAATATCTCTTTATGATGGTAGGGGGGGGTGACCTTATAGTCAGAAAGAAAATGCATAAAGTGCAAAACACAAGTTGAAAATGGTACTACGATGTCCATATATATATATATATATATATATATATGGCTCTATTAATACTCGAGTTATAGGCACAAAGGGTGCAACATTCGCCTCCACCTGCTGCACAAGAACTTCCCTGAGATGCAAACAAAACAAAGAAAATTCAAAAAAACAATTAAGAAACTTGCAGTTTTGCAGAGCGACGGCACCTTGGCCAGCGGGGGCAGTGGTGGAGCGACGGCACCTTGGCCAGCGGGGGCAGTGGTGGAGCGACGGCACCTTGGCCAGCGGGGGCAGTGGTGGAGCGACGGCACCTTGGCCAGCGGGGGCAGTGGTGGAGCGACGGCACCTTGGCCAGCGGGGGCAGTGGTGGAGCGACGGCACCTTGGCCAGCGGGGGCAGTGGTGCAGCTCCTCCATCGAGAGAGAGAGAGAGAGAGAGAGCTCTTTCTCTCTCGCTCTCTCTACCGTAGGTTTGTAACCACAGAGAGCGTGGAGAGGTGGTGGGTTCGAGTCCCGGCTCTACTGAGGGACGTCTGTCGCCGTGTTGCTTCTCCTCAAATGTCTTTTATTTCTACACACACGTCACTCGCCTTGGAGATCTTTAAATGATTAGAAAATAATTAAATGTTTGTGTGTGTGTACATATGAAAAAACGTCGACCGGCCCTTCTCCCCTGTTTAACAAAACTGCTAAATCTGCACACGTGGAAAGGTTTCCGAGAGATAGAAGAGCGTCTGAGCGTCTGCAATGCGTGAGAGTGAATGTCACTTCTGAAAGTTAACTTTAAAAGGGTTTTAAATGAGTCCTCCGCCCGCCGGAGAACGGATCCCCTCGCAGTTACAACGGATCCCCTCGCAGTTACAACGGATCCCCTCGCAGTTACAACGGATCCCCTCGCAGTTACAACGGATCCCCTCGCAGTTACAACCACGTGTACTTTGCAATTACACAGCAATTTCTTTATTTATTTATTTTTAAACATGAAAGATACAAAAATTGGCTAAAAATAACTAACTTTGTGGTAGTTCATGTTGTTAAAAATTATACTTTTTTTTTGGGAACCGTCTATCATCTTGGTCCAAAAACACGCACAACTAAAATCTATTTAATAAAAACATAAATCAAATCAAAGTCATTGAATAAATATGTAAAAAAAAAAAAAAATTGCCTCATGCTAAATGTCTCACCGTCTGCATATGACGGGTTTTTCACTAAAACCGATGAGACATTGCTTATCGACGGCGTACAAAACACACTTGCCGTTTTCCCGCCACTTTAGCAGAAATGTCCGCGTGTCCTTTCTCCGAAACCATCGTCAAATGTCAAAGACCAAGTTCCTTAGTCTCCGTCGGAGAGCCTTCCAGAATAAACGTTCTCCTGAGGTCTAGGGTGAGGGGGAGGGGAACCGGGCCACCTTGCGCTCGTAGTTCACTAGCCGCTGGCCAACCAGATACCTGCAGGACAGGTGGGGGGTTACTGGTACACATGGAAGGTTCTACAATACACCGTACTGTTCTAGAATACACCGTACTGTTCTACACGTGTTCTTGACTTGTAAAGCGCTTTATCAATTCAGTCCATTTACCATTAGTCTACACATTTACTGTTCTAGAATACACCCCACTGTTCTAGAATACACCCCACTGTTCTAGAATACACCCCACTGATCTAGAATACACCCCACTGATCTAGAATAGACCCCACTGATCTAGAATAGACCCCACTGATCTAGAATACACCCCACTGTTCTAGAGTACACCCAGCCGTGCTACGTTACACCGGCTGTTCTAGAATGCGCTGCTACTGACTTGTCGTTCTTGATGTGCTCGTAGAGGCGTTTGAACTGGCGCATCTGGAAGCAGAGCACGGCCAGCAGCCCCACCGCCATCAGAAGGAAGGGGTAGATCCTCCTCTCCACCAGCACCTGCATGTCTGGCTCCACGCCTGGAGGGAGGGAGGGAGGGAGGGAGAGAGGGAGGGAGAGAGAGGGAGGGAGGGAGGGAGGGAGGGAGAACATTGGATAACTTTATATACAGCAGGCAGTGAGCAGGGATATGCAGTTGTATCAAGTTTCTAAAATATTAAAAAATATTTCTAAAATATTTCTATATTTTAATATCAACAGTTGATATTAAAATATAGAAATATTTTAATCTTCAACTGTTGATAGTTGCATATCCCTGCTCACTGTATATACATTTATATATCTTTATCCTGTTTTAATTTATTGCATACCCCTATTCACTACCTGTTGAATGCTTGTATACTTACCTTTATGTATATACTGTATATATATATATATATATATATATATATATATATATTATGTTCATATCTCACACATATACCTAGTAGACTTTTAACCACTGTAAATTGTACATTATATATTACCATGCACTTTACTGCAACATTTGCACTCTGGTTAGATGGCAAATAGTCTTCGCTGTACTGATGTACACTGTACTAATCTAATCTAATCTAATCTAAAGAAGGAATGCAGACTGAGAATGTATGTAGATATCTTCTATCTTACTTTTGCTGGACTTTCTGGACTCATTACAGTAACTGCACAGTGCTGCACTACTGGCACTTTAAAATGCTTTTAAATGCTTTTTGCACAATTCAACACATGTATATATATATCATCCTCTATGGTTATTTTTATTGTGTACAGTATTGTGCTAGTTAAGTGTTGTATAGCATAAGCATAGTTCATAGTTTAGCATATACAGTAGTGTTCAATTGTGGGGACCTCGCACTGCGGGAGGGAACGGAAGCATTCCATTGTACCTGTTGGTGCATATGGCAACTAAAAACTCCTTGAATCTCGTGGGGAAAAAAGTGTCAATCAAGTTTTTAAGTTCCCTTATCGATGTGTAAGTCAAACTCCGGGTCCCATGAGGGGTGTTGGTGGGCGGTGTGAGAACTGACCCAGCAGGGGGACCAGGCCTCTGGACACGGTGTAGGGCACACACAGGGAGAACAGCAGCACACACACCACCGGCGCCGCCAGCCGCCGCACGATGAAGTTCAGGTCGATGTTGCGCACGCCGTTAGCGTAGACCTGGGAGGAGGAGGGCGAGGAACCGCTTATCGTACCCCACAATGCCTCGTGGTGAATAGTAGTGTGCACCGACCGACGGTCACTAACAATACAGTATATAGTCCGGCGTGGGTTTTTCCGGCGCTTTTTCCGTTTGTGGCGGCAGGGAGGCGCTCTTATTGTGAAACGCGGTACCCACCTGCTCGATGACGGTTTTGAGCCACCACTGGGGGCCCATCAGCGTGATGGCGGCGATGATTTTGGCGTGGAGCACACCCAGCGCCCAGTCCTGTTACACAACCAGAGAGAGAGAGAGAGTCCTGTTACACAACCAGAGAGAGAGAGAGAGAGAGAGAGAGAGAGAGAGAGAGAGAGAGAGAGAGAGAGAGAGAGAGAGAGAGAGAGAGAGAGAGAGAGAGAGAGAGAGAGAGAGAGAGAGAGAGAGAGAGAGAGAGAGAGGAGAGAGAGAGAGAGAGAGAGAGAGAGAGAGAGAGAGAGAGAGAGAGAGAGAGAGAGAGAGAGAGAGAGAGAGAGAGAGAGAGAGAGAGAGAGAGAGAGGTTACCTGCCAGGGGTAGAACAGAGGGGTCTGAGCCAGAGGGACTCTGAGAGGAGCCACCACCACCAGCTCAAACAACAGACCTAGCAGCAGGGGGACCACCCCCGCCAACATGGCCGCCACAACCACCGTCTTCACCACCTGTTGACCCCCCCCCCACACACACACACACACACACACACACACAATGAACCTCTTCATCGCCAGGCCTCTGGTGCAGGTTTTACTAACAGAGCCAAAGTAACAACAGCACATCTCCACAACTACAAGGACTACAATAACGTCCTATTAAAGAGGGTAGTGAGGGAGAGGGAGCGAGAGTTAGTGAGTGAGAGTTAGTGAGTGAGAGTTAGTGAGTGAGAGTTAGTGAGTGGGAGGGTGAGAGAGTTAGTGAGTGAGAGTTAGTGAGTGAGTTAGTGAGTGAGAGTTAGTGAGTGAGAGTTAGTGAGTGAGTTAGTGAGTGAGAGTTAGTGAGTGAGAGTTAGTGAGTGGGAGGGTGAGAGCGAGCGAGTGAGTGAGAGTTAGTGAGTGAGAGTGAATGAGTGAGAGTGAATGAGTGAGAGTTAGTGAGAGTGAATGAGTGAGAGTTACTGAGTGAGAGTTAGTGAGTGAGAGTTAGTGAGTGAGTGAGTGAGAGTTACTGAGTGAGAGTTAGTGAGAGTGAGTGAGTGAGTGAGAGAGTGAGAGCGAGCGTGCGTGTGTTCACCATGAGGGTCCACTCCTGGACCTTGAGCAGGATGGCCCCGGGCCCCTGGGGCATCCAGCCCAGCAGGACGGTGGCCCCGCGGACCGCCAGCCAGCACACGTACAGCCCCCCTGCCGCCGTGTACAGCTCGTGGACCGTGGCCACGCCCATCCACAGGGACATCAGCCAGCGGCCAACCAGCACTGAATCAGAACCAGGAGGGGGGGGGGGGGGAGCTCAGCACAACACACACCGTACCGTGGGGGAGGGGGGGGGAGACGACGACACGATGTGGGGGGAAGTGGGCGTCGCCCACAGACTATCAATATATCAGAATATCAGGAAGAACATATTGTTGGGAGAAAGGTAGACCGAACGGAGAGGGTGGAGAGAGAGAGAGAGAGAGAGAGAGAGAGAGAGAGAGAGAGAGAGAGAGAGAGAGAGAGAGAGAGAGAGAGAGAGAGAGAGAGAGAGAGAGGGGTGTGTGCTTAGACTCACCTGGTAGAGTGAGACACGTCAGGCTTGCCAGTAAGAGAGTCACACACATGAAGACCACCAGCAGGACGATCTGATCCCGGAACACACACACACACACACACACACACACACACACACACACACACACACACACACACACACACACACACACACACACACACACACACACACACACACACACACACACACACACACACACACACACACTCTTGAAATCTGACTAAATGTATCTCTCTTTTTCACCATCCACAACTGTGGGACAAGACTGGCCTAAAGTTGACCAACTTAAGGCTTCCCTTTATAAAAAAAAATTTACAAAGGGTGACAATCATCCTGAGCTCCTCCCACTCTGTGTTTCCATGGCAACCCCACGTTAACCTTCCCTTCACACTAACACACGCCACTTATCGACCAATCGGGGTGTCGGATGCAGACGGCCCACTGGGAGCGTCCTCGACGGGGACTCTTTTCGACTGGCGCCGACCCCTGTGGGCGACGTGATTGGCCCGCCACCTACCTTGAGGGGGAAGTGGATTGGCCGGAAGTAGGGCTGGAAGCCCAGGGGCCCGCCCTGATGCAGCAGGGCCTGGTGGAGGGC
>CM051005.1:4887097-4902097 GCA_027704905.1 Muraenolepis orangiensis | reverse complement strand
TTCATATTAGGTAGTACATAATGTTGTTTATAGTATATAGTTTATATTAGGTAGTATATAGTGTTATTTATAGTATATAGTAAAGTATATAGTAGGTAGTATATATTGTTGTTTATAGTATATAGTTAATAGTAGGTAGTATATTGTTGTTTATAGTATATAGTAAAGTATATAGTAGGTAGTATATAGTGTTGATTATAGCATATAGTAAAGTATAAAGTAGGTAGAATATAGTGTTGTTTATAGTATAGTTTAGTATAGTATTGTTGTTGAAATGCATACTGCGGAAGTGAATAAGGGAGTAAGCTTTCCATTGTACTTGTTACACATGGACAATAAAAACATCTTGAAAATATTTAAAGCAAGAATCTCCCACCACTGAAAAAACAACAACACAACCCAATCTCCATTCAGATCGCATGGTGGGCATGTTGTTCTAGGGTCACTGTTGGTTACCTTGACGACGATGTAACAGACCCCCAGAAGACGTCTGGACTTCTGGGACCTCAGCAGGGAGGCCAGCGTCTGGCAGACTAGCCGTCAAGGATCCCACACACACAGTCACAGTGCAAAAAACCGACATAAAACGGAAACTATAACTTGACGTTCCACTTCCACCAGTAAACATAAGACTTTCATGACGTCATTTCCGTCTCTATAATGAAACGCCTGTGGAAGTCGCTTCTTGTCCCCTCCGCTGTTTTTCTTTCAGCACAATGCATGATGGGACATATGCTTGCTTTGTGACCCTGGGTTGTACGCTACCTGATGCATTGTGGGATACGGTGAGTGCACTATATAGGGTAGAATAGTCCTCACTATACATTCAGCACTATACAGCACTATAAAACGGCAAGCTCACTATATAGTGAGTAGGGAGTGATTTTGGGACACGGCCAGTGTGTACGGAAAGGAGAGACCAACCAACTAACTAACTAACTAACAAGTTGACTGGTGAATGAGCTGAGTAACGCAGCCTGGCCTCGACACTGTGAGGTTGTCCTCTACTCCAGGATACATGGCAGAATATGAGAGCAGCGGCCAGGAGAACGTAGCCCAGAATGGTGGTGAGAAGACCATCGAAGTGGGAATCTTTAACCTGTAACAACAACCACAACAAGAAATAGACACAGAAAAATAATAATAAACTAACACACTCTGATTTAGAATATATTTACAATTTACACTATCAACACGATTGCTACTGGAGGGCCCTCAGTAGAGAGCATACCTCTGCCACACCAAACAGTCTCCTGGATCCAGAGTCAGATCTGGATCTGCAACAAATTCTAAACAACTGTTCCTTGGCCCAAAAGTAATTGATTTGAATTTGTCCAATTTCGTCCATATCTTTTTGAGTTATCTTGCTAAAAGACTAACAGACTAACAGTCAACACAAACAAACAGGGGCGAACCCATCTTCGATGGCGGAGGTAATGATTATTTTAGAATAGGAGCTAATGTAATACCTCACAGGTTTAAAAGAACCACCCAAGAAGCAACACAGGAACACATGGTATTTTCATAAGGCAATAGTTATTGTTGAGCCCTTGTCTCACATTATCATATATATGTTCACTTACGTGTTCATCCAAGCCGAGGCCTACCACAGAGAAGTGTCCAATGTGGTAGGGGC
The DNA here is from genome assembly GCA_027704905.1 of Muraenolepis orangiensis. Classification (NCBI taxonomy): domain Eukaryota; kingdom Metazoa; phylum Chordata; class Actinopteri; order Gadiformes; family Muraenolepididae; genus Muraenolepis; species Muraenolepis orangiensis. Next base: position 4,900,461 of record CM051005.1, on the reverse strand, counting down.
AGAACGCTGGGGGGGTGGAGGAGAGAAAGGTGGAGGAGGTTAGCGCTGTGGTCGGCCATCACACACACCAGGTCTCACACAAACACACACACACACACACACACACGCAAAGACCTTGTCTTGTCTCTTGTCCCGAGCTTCTCTCGACAGAAATAAGACTTACTAAAATGTGTCTTCAGTGTCCAAAAACCTGTACTCAAGATACCCATGTGTTACATTCTGTGTAGTAACACCATGTGTTACATGTGATCAATGTAAATACAACACTGAATGTAAACCAGCACAAAGTGTTTTGTAGCCAAGCGATTGCATTATTTTAAATAATGTATATTTTTTAAATTGCTGTTTTGTGTGAAAGCACCGTGCTGATTGCTACACAGTTGTGTTGTACTTGTACAATGACAATAGAGGCATTCTGATTCTGATGTGTGTCTGTGAATAAAAGAGTGTACTTTCCCAAAATAGTTTCATACACTTTTGATTCACTAAATAACATGAATAACGGTTAATTCCTACTGCGGGAGTCAGCGTTCCATTGTACTTTTTTAATTACAGATTGCAAAAACAATAAAGAATCTTGTATCTTGTATCCTCGTTTTTCCCACAAAGACGCAAGACGAATGCGACACACAGGATTCAGACTGGAGTCGGGGCTGATCTCCGTCTCTGGGATGAACAGGTCAGGTGTGAATTCACTAAACACCAGGATGAACAGGTCAGGTGTGAACTCACTAAACACCAGGATGAACAGGTCAGGTGTGAACTCACTAAACACCAGGATGAACAGGTCAGGTGTGAACTCACTAAACACCAGGATGAACAGGTCAGGTGTGAACTCACTAAACACCAGGATGAACAGGTCAGGTGTGAACTCACTAAACACCAGGATGAACAGGTCAGGTGTGAACTCACTAAACACCAGGATGAACAGGTCAGGTGTGAACTCACTAAACACCAGGATGAACAGGTCAGGTGTGATGTGAACAGGTCAGGTGTGGTGGGAACTCACCAAACACCAGGATGAACAGTGTGTTCAGAGACACCACCCAGAACACATGCTCCTGGAGGGACACACAGGAGAACCACACATCAACACTACAACACTTAGGTACACGTTCACATCCCTCTGTCTGTATATATTTGCAATTTGCACTAGCCCTGGCACATAGCAATATGTCTATGCATATGTTTTACTCATATTTGGCCATTTTAATCTTCGTATTCAGTTGAGTTTTTTTGGCCGTTTTGTGTGAAACAGAGTACCGTGCTGATCGCTACACAGTTTAGTTGTACTTGTACAATGACAATGAAGGCATTCTGATTCTGTGTGTGTCTGTGTATGAATGAGTAACATTGACTTATCTCTTATATTTTGCCTAATTATCTGATTCTTTATTCAATAGCCATTTAATTTTTTGTGTACATTGCACTTTTACACTCATCAACATACCCAAACTAATTCCTTGTATGTCAAAAACCTACATGGCAATAAAGCTGTTCACTGATTATGTGTGTGTGCGTGCGTGTGTGTGTGTGTGTGTGTGTGTGTGTGTGTGTGTGTGTGTGTGTGTGTGTGTGTGTGTGTGTGTGTGTGTGTGTGTGTGTGTGTGTGTGTGTGTGTGTGTGTGTGTGTGTGTGTGTGTGTGTGTGTGTGTGTGTGTGTGTGTGTGTGTGTGTGTGTGTGTGCGCGTGTGTGCATAAACTCACCAGGAAAACGAGTGAGCCATCCAGACCGAGCATCTAACAAAGCAAGAGAAAAGAAAGCATTAGACCGCTCTGTCCTGCCAGCCTCAACGGCGTAGACGGGGTGTGCGCGTGTCTGTGTGCGCGTGTCTGTGTGCGCGTGTCTGTGTGCGCGTGTCTGTGTTTGCGTGTCTGTGTGCGCGTGTCTGTGTGCGCGTGTCTGTGTGCGCGTGTCTGTGTGCGCGTGTCTGTGTGCGCGTGTCTGTGTGCGTGTGTCTGTGTGTGCGTGTCCGTGTGTGCGTGTCTGTGTGCGTGTGTCTGTGTGCGCGTGTCCGTGTCTGTGCACGTGTCTGTGCACGTGTCTGTGTGTGCGTGTCTGTGTGTGCGTGCATGTTTGTGTTTGTGTTGGATAGTGGGCATGGTCCCACTGGGGGCAACCCATGCTCTCTCTATATATATATATATATATATACAGTACATATATATATATACACACAAATACTGTATATACATGCAAACATACATGGAAGGTGGTTCTCTCACCCTCTCCCAGGTCAGCTCCTCTGCAGCACGGTCCCATTCCAGTGCATTCCAGTTCAGGTCTTCTTCACACCACACAGACACAAGATGAAAACAGGCACATGGTCCACAAGTGTCCCTTCTGTGTCAGTGTTTACCTTTAAGTTACTAGTAGTAACTTAAAGGTATGTTTCCATTTCCTTTGATGTTGTTTATTATGTCTAACCCATTGTCCGCCTCCTGCCCGTGTAACGCTGTACTATATTATTGTAACGTATCGAAATGTCAAAAAGACAAGGAAACTGTCTTTATAAACCTCCATCCACCACGCACTCCGACCTTCGCCCTACGGAAACGCCCGCCTCACCTTGGCCTCCATTGTTGCCGTTGGCAGCATCTTCCTGCTGTCCCTCCTCCTCCTCCTCTTCCTCCTCCTCGCCCTCTTCGTCGTCCTCTTCCTCCTCCTCCTCCTCCTCGTCCAGCCCGTCCTCCTCTCCCGGGGCCCCTGCCTCAGCGGCCTCCGGAGCGGGGCCCTGCGGGGCCGGACCGGGGTCCCCCGGAGCCTCCTGTGGAGGCACAAACCAACGCCATCGTTACTTTGTACTTTGTATTTACAATAAAAGCATATCACTTTGACTTTAAAGGGGTACTTGGCTGAAGAAATATCTTGGAGGGAGTACATTAGTTCAAATGATATATATATAGATATATATATATAAAACATACATTTATCTATACATAAAATGAGTAGTAGACCTAAATAACTAATGACCTTTGGGGGACTAAAAGCTGTTTCTGTTGGGCTCGGAGTACAGTTGGCTACCCTAGCATTGTCAAACTTTAGTGAGCTATAGTTATTCAAAGACACGTTCTGCACGGTCACTCTCACACGCTCACTACATGCTCACAAGCAAGCATGTACCATCTGCTCTGTTCATCTACCAAACAACTACAAAACGTCAAAATTGTTCCAAAGCGGGTGGTCGGTGTGCGGTGCCGACCTCGTTCCCCACCGCTTGGTCGGGCTGTTGGGGGGCCGGGGGCTGGGCGTTGTGCTCCAGCCAGTTGGGGGGTCCGCCGTGCACTATCTGCTCCCTGAGCCACACCAGGCTGATGAAGGCACACAGCGTGCATGTGACCACGAAGCAGCCCTGCAGGCAGTCGGCCAGCAGGTTCTCCCTGGGTAGGAGGAGGAGGAGGAGGAGGAGGAGGAGGAGGAGGAGGAGGAGGAGGAGGAGGAGGAGGAGGAGGAGGAGGAGGAACAGGTGGAGGAAGAGGAGGGGAAGGTAGGAGGAGGAGGAGGGTGGGGAGAAAGAAGTGAAGGGATGAGATGGAGGAGAGTGAAAAGGAGAAAGAGTGGAGAAATAAGAAGGAGAAGAGCGTAAGAGGGAAGGTGGAGAATGGTGGAGAGAGCAATACAATTAAGTTATTATGTATTTATACAGCACGTACATACATGCTGTGCAGTAAATGTGCATGTGCAGTCATCGTACGAGAAAGTGTGTGTTGTAAAAGTAACAGAGAAAGTGTGTGGTAACAGTAACAGTGGAAATGTGTGTGGTATCAGTAACACTGAAAGTGTGTGTGGTAACATTAACAGTGAAGGTGTGTGTGGTAACATTAACACTGAAAGTGTGTGTGGTAACATTAACAGTGAAGGTGTGTGTGGTAACATTAACAGTGAAGGTGTGTGTGGTAACATTAAGAGTGAAAGTGTGTGTGGTAACATTAAGAGTGAAAGTGTGTGTGGTAACATTAACAGTGAAAGTGTGTGTGGTAACATTAACAGTGAAAGTGTGTGTGGTAACATTAACAGTGAAAGTGTGTGTGGTAACATTAACAGTGAAGGTGTGTGTGGTAACATTAACAGTGAAAGTGTGTGGTAGCATTAACAGTGAAAGTGTGTGTGGTAACATTAACAGTGAAAGTGTGTGTGGTAACATTAACAGTGAAGGTGTGTGTGGTAACATTAACAGTGAAAGTGTGTGTGGTAACATTAACAGTGAAGGTGTGTGTGGTAACATTAACAGTGAAAGTGTGTGTGGTAACATTAACAGTGAAAGTGTGTGGTAACATTAACAGTGAAAGTGTGTGTGGTAACATTAACAGTGAAAGTGTGTGTGGTAACATTAACAGTGAAGGTGTGTGTGGTAACATTAACAGTGAAAGTGTGTGTGGTAACATTAACAGTGAAAGTGTGTGTGGTATCAGTAACAGTGAAAGTGTGTGTGGTAACATTAACAGTGAAAGTGTGTGTGGTAACATTAACAGTGAAAGTGTGTGTGGTAACATTAACAGTGAAAGTGGTTAGTAGTGCTGTAGCAGTAACCGTAACATAGTGCTGTAACATGGAGCTTACGTGGAGAGCATGTCTAGCGGCAGGGTGAGGAGAGAGCTCACAGAGCCCGTGAATAAACACTTGTAGATACGACCTGTTGGGGGACCAAGACACACAGTCAGCCGCATCATTCCTACCCATTCATTACTATCCCCTACTACACTCTTAACCGGTAAGTAAACAGTTGAGATACATGTCAAGCGTCCGGGCCCTTACATGCAGTGAGAGGCACCACGCCCAGCCAGGCGAAGGCCACCAGGGTGTAGTGGAACCAGTACCGGATGGCCGTCCCCACACTGGTCACCAGCCCTGCAAAGATGTCCTGGACCGGCAGTCTGGAGGGCATGTCTGGGGAATAAACTGGGAACCGGGGTGGTTATGTCTTGACACGTATGGGTTTATATCTATGCAAGTGCCACATGAATTGAGGGCCGTCGCTACTTACTTGGGGTAAATGCAAACCGGTGTTTGCATAATTCACAGTACTCCTTTTGGCTGTGTTTAAGCCACAGTAGCAGACTGCAAAGAATAAAACAGAAATGCAGATCATGAGTGTGGTACTGGCGACCCTTGCTGTGAATTGAGCTAGTGCAATAGTCCCTCACAGAGGAAAGGGAAATAGGTTGGTTAAACAACACGTACAATAGGTAAAGAGAACTAGAGGGCCCTCAGTAGAGCACATACCTCTGCCACACCAAAAACATCGCCCCTATCTAACATGCCCTATCTCCTAATGCTAAAGAATCCTTCAAAGAAACCGGATTTGGATCCGGATCTGCAGGGGTCGGGATTCGCATCACGATATTTCGCTTAAATGTTCTTAAATGGTGACGACAAGTTGTTCTCTCACCTTCCTTTGTTGAAACACACTATTGTAAGTCGCTTTGGACAAAAGCGTCTGCTAAATGACTAATGTAATTTAATGTCATGTAAATCATAATTGGCATTCCACCTAAACCCTCCCCAAGTGCTGTGCAAATATGTTAGTAACTTTGTCAATATTACACAATGTGATTTGCTTGGCCCTTTATCCCATTGCTAAAGAATCCTTCAAATAATTCCTGGATCCAGATTCGGATTTGGATCAAAATCGAACGGCCCATAAGTAATCTAACCAACAACCCGTTTTTTCCAATTCCGTACATAACTTTTTTTGTTATCTTGCTAAGAGACAAACAAACAGACAAACAAACATATTCAAAGTTTATATATTTATTGATAACATACCTGTATGATAGCGTGTACATTTTTACTGTACTGTATATATATTTTTAATCTTTTTTTTAATCTCAACTGTTGATACAACTGCATATCTCTGCTCACTACCTGCTGTATATACATTTATATATATTTATCCTGTTCTTCATAAGTGCATACCTCTGATCACTACCTGTTGAATACTTGTATACTTACCTGTATATATATATATATATATACCTATTATTATGCACATATCTCAAACATACTCTTTAAGTTATTTTATAACGTATGTTTTTATACCTAGTAGACTTTTAACTTTTAACTGTCTTTTAACCACTGTCAACTGTACATGGTGTATTACCATGCACTTTACTGCAACATGTGCACTCTGGTTAGATGCTACATTATGTTCGCTGTACTGTGCAATGCTGTTGTGCAATGACAATAAACAAGAATTTGATCTAAAAACCTAAAAAACAAACAGGGGTGAAAAACACCACCTTCGAGGGTGGAGGTAATCAAACAAAAACGCGCGCAGGAAAGCGACTGAACCCGAGCCAACAACCACACAGCCACATACCATTCCTGATGGATGAACTTGATGCTGCCGGTGCAGACACACGGGTGGTACAGGGGCTTGTCGTGGGAGCCCTCCGAGCGACATACCCGACATATGTCTGCCGACACAAGGGAGAGACACATTCAGTGGCATCGTGTGTGTGTATTTCTTTTAATAGTATCGTCCGTTTTCACGGATGAAGCTGTACTCAATGTACAGCATGCATGGTGTGTATGGTCAAAGTGTGTACACATACACACCCATCGGGCATGCTGTGCTCCATGGTATTGGAGGTATAGGTATTAGTATATTTTGTGTGCATTTATTCCCCCTGTTTCAACTGTTGCACCTTCATTTCCCTCGGGATAAATAAAGTCATCTTGAATCTTGAATGTACAGCTGCCTGATGTGTGTGTGTGTGTGTGTACACCCTTTGGTCTGAAGAACACCTCTCTGTAACTCTGTCTGTAAGCTGGTGGTCATCTCATCTACTGGGGTTTTGTATGTTTTGTGCAAATAAGGTCCACGTCCAAAGACATTTGAATAGAAATGGATCGAAACGATTTCATATAAAAAAGGCCTATGGGAAGGTTTTTTTTTTCTTCCAAAACATAATATCAACTCATATCGTAGTTTATTCGTAATGCTTTTATTTGTTTAAGAAACACTCAGGGGCACATAACAGTGTCGTTGGTGGTCGCCGTTAGCCGCTCGTCAGCCCAACTAAACACCGTGGTCCTACGAGGCCCTCCCGGGGCTACTACCACTACGGCTAGCTCCGTAACAGTGGGGAAAGAACGACCTATTTTGTACTTGGACTATGTGATGGTGGTGGATCAGTGGCTATAGAGCTGCTGCTCAACGTCCTCCAGAACAATAACATGTTAGTGAAGCTAAAGCTACCTTCTTCGGAGGTGTCCATCTTGACTCTTGGCTGCTACCGCTACTAGCTATCCCGGCTAGCCGGTCAATCCGCAGGAGGGGTGGGAGCCCCGCTATCCGAGAGCTAAAGACATCTCTTCTGTTTTACATCCCGGGGATCGACGAGGCTCTTGGGGTTTGTGTGTTTGTTCTTCTGAAGATAACGTTGTTGTTCAGAGCGGTTGTTGTTCTTCTTCTTCTTGTTGCTCCGGCTGCACTGACCACTCTGGAACATATCACTACATTGCAACGCAAGTGGAGCGCATGTGGTTGCAGTGCACCGATCGACCGCTATGTGGCGGTAGAGTCTCGGTTATTCAAGATTCTTATTTGTTTGCCATGTGTAACAAGAACAACGGAACGCATGCTTCCTCCCCCATTATGAGTTTATACAACAATATTAACAATACTATAAACAATAATAAATAACAAATAACATAACAAAGTGTCTACGTAGGGATGATATATACATATGTCGACAATGATAGTGACAGACAGCGACAATGTGGTCTTAGAGGTTTATTGAATGAAATACACACCCAAAGAAGTTCTACATAAAACAAAACAAAAAAAAAACACACTTACATTCATCACAGCTTCCAAAATAAAATATATTTGTACTCTGTGCCGTGGCTATATGCGTTTACGATGTGGACGTCACGGTTGGTCTTCAGTTTGTGTCCTTTGACCTTGTGGTGTTTTAAAGGTCTTGGCATGGTAGATCCAGACGGTGTCGATGCCTTCCCCGGCCACTTGGTCAGGCACCCAGCTGGGGAAGGGGAATCTGCACGCCACCACCTTCGCCGTACTCTGGAGCTCATTGCTCAACTTCAGTTCTAGCTGGTCCATCTGGAGGGAAAAAAAGTGACTTAACGTGCGGATATCAGAAAACTATATTGTGCAGGTTAATGTACGTGCTGTAGTGTTAGAATGTCATTCATTCTGTGAGATCAGAAGCTGGTCGCCGGTACCGCAGAATCCAAACCAGGCCTACCAGGTTCAAGGGCAGTTTTTATCCACAGGTGTGGATGTGTGCCTACTGAACTGTTTGGAGTGCTGCCACTATCATAACATTGTCACCAATATCACACGTCACACATCCTTCACTGGACTCACTGGACTCACTGCAGTTACTGCCACACTGTTTTGTGCTTCGCTGTATTCATGACGCTTCAATCACTACGGAGCTGCACTACTGTCACTTTAATATGCTTTTTGCACCATCCAACATATGACAACCATTAAAATTGTATTGTTAAAGAATAGTTGTTGTTTATAGTATATAGTATAGTTCATAGTATTGTATAGTATAGTGTAGTAAAGCATAGTATTGTTGTTGACATTTATACTGCGGGAGTGAATAGTGACCATATTATGCCGAACCTTTTATTTTTTTATTTTATAGTATAATTTTAAAAATTCATACTGCAGGAGGGAATGGGGAGTAAGCATTCCATTGTACTTGTTGCAAATGGCCAATAAAACATCTTGTATCCATGTTGTATCTTGATAGGAGAGAGAGAGAGCCAGTCTGAGAATAACCTACCATTTGGGGGACTCCGAAAATGACAACGTTGGAATACTGCGCAAAACTCACCTATAGGACAGAAAATAGAACACAATGAATGACCTCAGCTGCCCGTCTCATCTCTTCTCTCAGCCCAATCCAGTTCCATCGTCTTTATCTTTCTAGAAAGTGATTGAATATACAAAGACAAACGCGGGCTACGATAGAGGCCTGATAGAGGTCTACGATAGAGGCCTGATAGAGGTCTACGATAGAGGCCTGTAAACAGACTCATATTTTCACAATCCTGCGTGGCCAACCGACAGCTCACTTTCAAATGCTTATGGTTGTACAGTATAAACATGTATCATCCATCATCGTCACTTAATTGTTCATAGTATTGTTATAGTATAGTGTTGTGTAGTGTTGTTTATAGTAGGTTGTATAGTGTTGTATAGTATGGTATAGCATAGTTAGTAGTATAGTTAGTAGTATAGCTGAGAATAGTATTGTCAGAATGCAGGAGTAAATGGGGAGTAAGATTTAGATTTCATTTAGATTTCATTTAGTTATATTTTGTTTATACTAGTTTAGTTTAGTTTGTTGTTATTTAGTTTTTAGGTATTAGTATATTTTGTGTGCCTTTATTCCCCCTGTTTCAACTGTTGCACCTTAATTTCCCTCGGGATAAATAAAGTCATCTTGAATTCCATTGTACTTGTTGCACATGGCAAATAAAAAACATCTTGAATGAAGCTTCCCCGTAAGCTGTGAGTAACGGACCTTCCAGAGGTCTGAGATGTGGAAGGAGGTGGAGCGATGGACCCCCTCTCTCCAGGCCTTGTAGCGGGAGTACCACACCAGCCAGGGGTTCAGCTCAAAGCCCGACGCCTGGAAGCCTCGCTTGGCTGCGGCGATCACCTACAGCAACACATACGACTGGTTAGTCAGACACACTAACAGAACAGCGCCATCATGTTTTTCCTATTGTCACCACATAATCAATATTAGCCTACTTCCCAAAATGTAGGTTTCAATGACATCAATTGTTTAAATTCCGTGCAAGCTTGTGATGGTTTATAGACTCGTCATTGTTCTTTTCTGGACCTATATATATATATATATATATATATATATATATATACATACATGTACATTTTAAGACGTGTGCACAGTTTGTGTGTGTGTGTGTGATGACGATGATGATGATGATGATGATGATGATGATGATGTACCAAACCCCTGCACGTACTATCCTTCCGTCTCCACTCCCAATGTCCACCAAGGTCCCCGACCTGGTCCGAAGCACCTTGAGGACGTTCTCCACCTGGGTGGAGGTGGCGGGGACGAACGGGAGGCAGACCTTCCTCAGCGCCGGGAGGACGAAGGGCGCCGTGACGGCGTACAGCGCCACCACACACCCACCCACAAGGCCCGTGGCGAGGAGCCCAAGTCGCTTGGTGGTGGTGCTGGTGGTGCTGGTGCTCCCATTGCCTTTGCACGGCGCGGCTGCAGGCTCCAGAAAGACCTGTTCTGGAGACATCGTCGCGTTTACTGGAATGAATAGATAGATAGATAGATAGAGATAGATAGATAGATAGGATAGATAGATACTTTATTAATCCCGAGGGAAATTTAGTCTTCCAGCAGCTTATACAAATAGCAAACAAACACTTATTCAGTTATAAAAACTTAAAAAAATAAGGGACTTATCTAAAACACAATTAGAATGCCCTTACCTTAACTGTTGAAGCCGCACGACTAGACCATGGTTAAATAGCGCAGAGTGAGGTCTTATTGGGCGTCTGTACATTCATGTTTGTTTTACAAGAGACGCCGCGAACACACTACTACAGGACCATCAGGGTCATGCCTGCTTTACGGTGTGCGTCGTTGTTATTGGTCCGAGTGGACACAGTGAGTCAAACTAACAGTGATTCCTCTCCAGGTTCATCAGAGAAAGGGTCAATGTATAAAAAATGCTGTCAATAAATCTGAATATTTAATCGGATTAATCACAATACAATTCTGTGATCACATTAATCACAAGTTTAAAATAAACATATTTACTTGTAGTTTAGTTTTTTGCGGGTGGCAAAACAAATGCAGGTATGGAAGAATGAAACGCTAAAAGCAGTTAGAGATCAACATTATTATTATTTTGTTACTTTTCACTTTTCACATATTTGTGTTACTTTTTCTGAGCAAAGAGGTATCAGGGAGTGCTTAGTGCCCATGACATCGATAATAAGATTAATACTAAGCAGACAACTGCATAAATAATCTGTTACAGAATTATGTCTGGAACAAAGTGAACATAAACAGCTTTGCCTGTAAATTGTTTGCAAAGAAACCTCTCATGCAAATGAATGTTGCAACAAGTAGAACACTTTAAGAACCTGAATAACAAAGTACTAAAGTGAACAATCCCTTTTTCACATTGTTAGCTGTAAAATGACATTGAAACAGAGTAAACTTGCTGGACTTTCAGCTCCGCTGTTTGCAGGACTGTGTTTGAAATGTATTATTATAACTATTTGACGGCACTTTGCTAAAGCCCCATCACATCCACAGTCGGGGAGTGAGACCACCGGCCCTCTGTCTAATGTGCGCTAAACATACACATACATACATATATATATATATATATATATATATATATATATACACACACACATATATATACACATATATATATATACCAGTGGTGAAGCGTCAGGGCCTTCAAGGTATTCAGAGAAGACCCTGGAACTCTCAGATGAAACCAAAACAATCGAATTAATTGTATTAATAAAGTAATACAATTTAATAAAATGTAATACAATTTAATAAAATGACAAAATGAGAATGGTGTCTGTGTTGTTATCTGTTATATTACAGTTACGTTGATTTGTTTGTCTTTCTCGGTCCATGCACGACGCATTTGAGTGGTTTTGTGTTGGAAAAACAATTCAACCAATCAGATATTTTTCTGGGTTGCTGGGAAGAATATCCTTCAACCAAAGTATTCCCGATGACTTTGGCCCTCAGACTGAATGACAGCGTACGTTTGGATTGACAATTTGATCAACCAATCATATCGTGATTTGTAGCCAATGGGCGTATTCTTTCAGATTTCCCCACAGCTAAATAGGGAGCTAGAAGGTCTACTGGCTGGAGCGAGAGTGGATCTAGCGTAGTGCTACGTTGTTTCTACGTAGGATTTTACGTCAAAATGGCAACAGGCGAAGATGATGTCGTTGCGGATTTATTGTCGGAACCATTTTCAAGACGACCATTCAATGTAAAGATGGACATTATTAAAAAAGGCCGTCCAACGCCTGACAATCTTGAGCTGAATCAAGTTGTTAAAGCAGGCTATGTTTGCCATTTTCAGGCTAGCAACTGGGAAAGATACCCGTGGCTAACGGGCTCTACTAGCCACAAGAGACTCTACTGACGGGAGTGTTGCTATTTGGGACCGACCAGAGGGCAGGGAATTGGAAAGGCAACTTATTTTGGATCTGAAAAGCGATCATCTTTATGAGGGTGGTCGAACCATCCAGAAGGACAGGAGAATGGATTTGGTCTTTAAGTGAACATCATTGGTGAGTGAGACTCATTTGTCTTTGCTGGTTTTGTCTCAGTGTTGCGTCTCGTTGAGCTGGTTGTTGCATTTTGTTTCCACACACTTGTTGAATGATTAGTTAATGGCTGTCTTCAGTTTGTTAAGTATTGTTGTGCATTTGAATTGAGAGTTTTGACTTGATCTTTCTTTGCATCGCTTAACGTGAAAAGACTTAGAGTTACAAACCCGCGAAAAATAATCACCTAATTTGCATATGTCTTTCCATTAGCACTTTCACCTTTTCACTTTCATTTTGACAGGTGAAAGTGCTATTGACAAGACATATGCCAGAGACATTTGGTGATTATTGATCGCTATTTTGGAACTTAAAGTTACGTTAAGCCTTTTCACGTGAAGCGTGTTAGACCGTCCCTTTAACCGATAGCCTGTGTGGTGGTCTGTGTTGGGCTGTTACTTCACTACATGGACACTGCTTTATAACTCTGGTACACTTGGGAATTGGCTGCGACAATCTGATCTGCCTAAATGAGATAAGGCATAAAGTGACTCCTCCGTGACGTCCGTCTGACTAGAACACGGGGGGGGTGGGGTGGGGTGGGGTGGGGTGGGGTGGTCTACAGCAGGGGTTCCCAAAGTGGGGGTATTATGTAAGTCCGTTTAATATGTAAGGGTGACGAATAAAGGAATTCTGATTCCGACAGATTCACGACTATCATGTTCCAGTCCCTCCGGTGATAGTGGGGGGGGGGTCTGGGGGTCTGTTATGTTGGGGGTCGTGGGCTGAAAAGTTGGGGAACCCCTGGTCTACAGAAGGTCCAGTTGTGATAGACACGCTTCGCCACTGATATATACATATATCCAGGGCATATGCTCAAAGGAAGGTTCTTTGCTGCCGCAATCATATTGCGAGCGCGATGTGTTAAAGTGAAATGTTCCGCCCAACGCTCCTCGGTGCGTCTCCTCATCATCCTGTTGGTTTAACGGGCCTTACTACCTGCCTCTCAGGTCATTACCAGGTGAAACACTGGGGGAGGAGCCTCTCAGGTCATTACCAGGTGAAACACTGGGG
>CM051005.1:4867391-4886097 GCA_027704905.1 Muraenolepis orangiensis | reverse complement strand
AGAGAGAGAGAGAGAGAGAGAGAGAGAGAGAGAGACAGACAGAGACAGAGACAGAGACAGAGAGAGAGAGAGAGAGAGAAAAGGATTCGATGATAGTGTGAAGCCAAACGATAAATAGCATAGTACTTGCACAGATGACAATAGAGAAAATGTCAAATTTAAAAATAAATATTTTTTTCTAAATCACTGTTGCTCTCCTCCTTTTACCTGGTTGCTACACCAGGAGGTCAGGATCCCACCCACTTCCTGTTTACCTGTCGTACACCAGGAAGTCGTCCTTATCCCCGTCCAGGATGTCCCAGACGTCGTCCTGCAGCGGTGCCTGCTGGTAGACGGGGACCCCGATGGGGACCCTCCTCTTCAGCTCCCAGTACATGGCGCGGGACAGCGCCTGGCGCTCGTTCACCACCATCATCGCCACCTCCGTCAGGTTGCTGCGTCTCAGCTTGTCCCGCAGGTGTCCCAGCCTCAAGAAAAGACATCATAATTATAATAATAATAATAAATAAAATAATAATAGTCAGACAGGGATATTAGCGTTATCAGCCTTTTTTCCCCCCGCAATTTCACCAGGGAATACGCTTTTGACACTCTAGTGTTTTTTTCACTATAGTTTATAAAAGTATTATTTATATTAGAAATAGTAAAACCAAAATAAAGAAATGGGTTTGAAAAGGACACTTTTATTTCTTTGAGGTAAGTGGACTCCTTGGTAACTGAGGGGAGCTTTCTAAATGTTCCAATTTAAGTTGTCCAAGAATGAATGACCACGCCGTTGACCAATGAAGAGCCTCTATTGAGGTCCGAGGGGGGAACTGAGGTAAGTGATCACCACCACCTATAACACTCCAGGTCCACCTTCATCAGGCCTAGTAGAAGCACACCGCTCATCGTCAGGGACATGGACGCGGTCTTACTTGGAGGCCTGCGTGAGGCAGTACCGTCAGCTGGCCTTCAGCAGCGCCACCACCACCACGCTTCCCAGAAGATCCTGCATGGGCGCCTTTCCGCCCACCTGCCAGTTGGGGGCAGCCTTGCAGATCCTGGAGGGGTCGCTGTCCCCTTCCACCAGGAGGGCTGTGGCGGCCCACAGCAGACCGGGCAGACTGGCTCCCAGCCACAGAGGAAGCAGACACCTCATCCTCTCCACTCTGAACACAAGACTAGGGTTAGACAGTACAAAGACGCAGGTAGGGGTTAGACGGTACAGAGACGGGTCATTAAGGAGCAGGTAGGGGTAAGACAGTACATAGACGGGTCATTAAGGAGCAGGTAGGGGTTAGACAGTACAGAGACGGGTCATTAAGGAGCAGGTAGGGGTTAGACGGTACAGAGACAGGTCATTAAGGAGCAGGTAGGGGTTAGACAGTACAGAGACGGGTCATTAAGGAGCAGGTAGGGGTTAGACGGTACAGAGACGGGTCATTAAGGAGCAGGTAGGGGTTAGACAGTACAGAGACGGGTCATTAAGGAGCAGGTAGGGGTTAGACAGTACAGAGACGGTCATTAAGGAGCAGGTAGGGGTAAGACAGTACATAGACGGGTCATTAAGGAGCAGGTAGGGGTTCGACGGTACAGAGACGGGTCATTAAGGAGCAGGTAGGGGTTAGACGGTACAGAGACGGGTCATTAAGGAGCAGGTAGGGGTTAGACAGTACAGAGACAGTTCATTAAGGAGCAGGTAGGGGTTAGACAGTACAGAGACAGGTCATTAAGGAGCAGGTAGGGGTTAGACGGTACAGAGACAGGTCATTAAGGAGCTGGTAGGGGTTAGACGGTACAGAGACAGTTCATTAAGGAGCAGGTAGGGGTTAGACAGTGAGAGACCGGTCATTGAGGAGCAGGTAGGGGTTAGACGGTACAGAGACGGGTCATTAAGGAGCAGGTAGGGGTTAGACAGTACAGAGACAGGTCATTAAGGAGCAGGTAGGGGTTAGACGGTACAGAGACAGGTCATTAAGGAGCTGGTAGGGGTTAGACGGTACAGAGACAGTTCATTAAGGAGCAGGTAGGGGTTAGACAGTGAGAGACCGGTCATTGAGGAGCAGGTAGGGGTTAGACGGTACAGAGACGGGTCATTAAGGAGCAGGTAGGGGTTAGACGGTACAGAGACGGGTCATTAAGGAGCAGGTAGGGGTTAGACGGTACAGAGACGGGTCATTAAGGAGCAGGTAGGGGTTAGACGGTACAGAGACGGGTCATTAAGGAGCAGGTAGGGGTTAGACAGTACAGAGACCGGTCATTGAGGAGCAGGTAGGGGTTAGACAGTACAGAGACGGGTCATTAAGGAGCAGGTAGGGGTTAGACAGTACAGAGACGGGTCATTAAGGAGCAGGTAGGGGTTAGACAGTACAGAGACAGGTCATTAAGGAGCAGGTAGTGGTTAGACAGTACAGAGACGGGTCATTAAGGAGCAGGTAGGGGTTAGACAGTACAGAGACGGGTCATTAAGGAGCAGGTAGGGGTTAGACAGTACATAGACGGGTCATTAGCCTAAATCTATCAATTTGTATATCTGTCAAAAAAAGGAAATCTCTGTTGCCATCGACCATGAATCAAAGACTAGGGCAGTGGCTGCATTTAACCGACAGAAACCCCATAAAATAACCCAGGTTAACCCCTGCATCGGCTCGTGTTTGCTAACCGAGTGGCATGATGGTATCCGAAAGGCGAACACACATTTACATTTACATTTACATTTAGGGCATTTGGCAGACGCTTTTATCCAAAGAGACTTACAAGGTGTACATTAGTTGAAGCAGACAATAGCGTAACACTGAGGTACGCAAACATAAAAACACACAACACCCACACACACAGGATTGTGGAGGACACCTCCTCCTCTTGGCTGTCTCTCGGTTGGCCAGCAGGAGCCCACAATCCCCCTAGCAGCCAGAGCTTTACCACTGGCTGTTCCTGGCTGAGTCCGTCTGATGCGGAACTAATTAAAAAGCAAAGCTCCCTATCGTCTCCTCCGTCTCGGGCCAGACGTGATCTAGATACGACTTGGAGAAACAAACAGACCGACGGACGGGCCGACGGACGGACCGACGGACGGACGGCGTGGGCGGAGGTGGTGATGATATGCAAATTAATATGAAAGAAGGAATATGAAATATACAAATAAATTACGTCACATGGGTGTTATACATATTTGTGTTTCCCTGCGAACGGCCCTTCTCTAAGAGGGGTAACACAGCTCTGGGCCAACGATAGAACAGCAGCACATGTGGACCTAAATAGTGTATTGATGTGTGTCATCGATGAGCTATTTGGAATGACTCAGCTTGAAGTAAAACACACTCATCTGCTAACACACAAAGCACATCTTGTGACTCTCTCTCTACTGAGAGAAAAATACTATATACTGTATACAGTAATATATATATACATATATATACACACACACACACATATATTCAGACATTCATAATGCAGTTGAGATTTTAAATATAAATCTACCTAAACAGCTCATCTAAAAGGTTAATGTTGAATATTGTTCTCCTCCTTACAGTTAAAGGTATATCATTTGAATCCAAACATCAATAAAAAGATGAATCATTAAAACATGGGAGTGTAACAGAATCCCACTGACCTCTGTCACGTCTCCTGCTCTCTGTCACCAATGAGCACGCGGTCCGACCCCTGGCTGGTTTTAACACCCTTCTTTGGGGGAGAGTAAGGGGGGGGGAGAGAGAGAGAGAGAGAGAGAGAGAGAGAGAGAGAGAGAGAGAGAGAGAGAGAGAGAGAGAGAGAGAGAGAGAGAGAGAGAAAAACAAATCAGTTTCTGTCCAGGGTCCACATGGCCCATTGCGGCCATCTCGGCTGTGTGTGTTTTGGATCCATGTTGCCGTGTCTGTTTGCTTTGACCTATGGCCTTTGACCTTTGCTCAAACAACAACAATAACAACAAGAGTCGGTTTCCTAGTGAGTCAGAGTTATGATTACCCCTAAATCAACCATTTAACGGGTTACCATTAATTTAACATGTGTTACATACCGGCGGGCCAGCCGTGAGACGAGGCCCAGCGGTGAATGAAGGAATAGTGGGTAGGGAGACTAATGGGGACGTTGGCTAGTAGAGTCTGGAGCCCGCTGTGGCTGTCACAACCCCCACCTATACACACACAAACTTTGAATTATTGACTATATTCTGGTGCAATGTTTGCCCTACTAAGAGTAGCAGTGATGACAAGACAGGCAAGACGATAGTGTGTGTGTGTGTGTGTGTGCGTGTGTGTCTCTCTCTCAATGGTGAAGCAGGGCCGTGCGTTCAGAGGACGATACGTGAAGGCAAGCCTCAGTGGAACGACGTTACTAATAGGTTACATTTGTTTTTGTTTATGTCAAGTTGTTGTAGTTTTGTTTAGTTGTAGTTTTATAATTCGTTTCAGTCATCGTTTGCTCTTGGATGGAATTACGTCGGGTCACCATCTTAATTACTCTGAAACGTAACCTCATTTACATGACGTTTACAGTCCAGAAGTGTTCATTAATATACGTTTATTAAACGTAAAGTCAATAAATTCATCAACTCATAATTGGAATTCTATTACTCTTTTATTGAAAGTAACCAGGGTCTCTGTGTCTCTTTCAAACATAAACACACAACCTCATATAGTCAAGCCTATTTTATTTTAAATACCTTTTTCTCTGTGGACAACAAACTTAATTCCAATCATTCACCCACAGGCTTCAGCGTGTACACCGTGTACTCAACTGAAGAACGCTATCGTGACAATCAATTATCAATTGACAATCATTAAATATCATGGTTATTTGTCTCAAACAAAACCCATGGAATTAGCATCCTTATGTGTGAACAACGCATTGTTATTCCGGTTGGCGCCTCGAGAGAACAACAGTCCAACAGTCCGATCACCTCCAGGTGCCGTCAGTGGAAGACATCATCTGTGAAAAAACACTATTGACTGTCTAGTGTGTGTGTGTGTGTGTGTGTGGTGTGTGTGTGTGTGTGTGTGTGTGGTGTGTGTGTGTGTGTGTGTGTGTGTGTGTGTGTGTGTGTGTGTGTGTGTGTGTGTGTGTGTGTGTGTGTGTGTGTGTGTGTGTGTGTGTGTGTGTTAAGCGTACATGGTGGCATGGATCGCGATAAAGTCTCTTTAGCTTTGGAACAAAAATAATAATAATAATAATGTTCTTGTACTCATTTGTGGACACAGCTCACCAGAGGGGTTCACACTGGGTTACCCAACACTGTTGGATGTTGTGGAGGCAAAAACCAAGAGGTTAGCGACATCACTTTTTTTTGTTTGCCCACCAAATGTTTGTCTCCCACATAAGAAGGGGTCTCAGGCCCGTGGACGAGCCTTTGTGCAAATTAAGACCATGTAAACAAGTAGGAGCCTGGCACCTCCACAGCGTTCGACACAGGGTCTCTGCAGGGTTCTCCACCACGGCGGAGGCGGCCTTTTGCACAGCCCTGGTCCTGCTCGCCGTCCGCCGGACCCAGAGGCGACACTGCCGCAGCTACAGAGGTCCTCTCGAACCACACACGCACGCACGCACACACGCACGCCTGATGCGGCGGTCTTGGGAACAGGTCTGCCTCGTCTACCTCCTGTAGCGCGGCAGCTCAAACACACACAAGCAGACCGGTCGGTCGGTGGGTCTCTCTTGAACGCTGCTCGAAGACCCGCTTTGAGCCAGGAGCGTCTGCACCGTGTCGGAACAGCAGGAGCCCCGCATACAGTGCAGTGTCTCAGAGGAGGAGGAAGCACAAGGAGGAGGAGGAGGAGGAGAAGCACTCCCCCCCCCCCTCCACTCTCCACCCTTCTCCTCTTCCGGTTGCCGTTTAACGCACAACACTGTGTCCGGCCCCCCCCCTTTCTCAGGACAGCACCCCTATGAGCTCATCCACCACGGCGTCCTCGTCCCCCCCCACCGACACCGCCCCCGGGGGGCTGTAGGCGGAGGCGGGCGCCATGAGGCCCAGGCCCAGCTCGGCCAGCTCCTGGCAGCTGAGGTGCGCGGTGACGGTGATCTTGGTCTCCAGGCGGTTGCAGAGCGTGCGGTAGGAGGGCAGCGGGTAGCCCGTCTCCCGCAGGTACTCGTAGCCCCGGTTGCCCACGGCGTGACGCAGCTCGCCCGCCTTGCCCACCGTCTCCGGGGACCAGACGGCCCGGCGGGACCGCTTGCCGAGGGAGAGCGCCCGTACCTGGTCCTCGTACAGGAAGCTGCGCAGGCCGCGCTCCATGCGATCCAGACGGAACAGGCGCTTCTTCATCTCCTCCACCTGACCGGAGAGGAGGAGGGGGACAGAGTGGGTCTGTGTGGACACGTTCTCTTTAAGATGCTGAGGGGAGGGAGGGAGGGAGGCGGGAGAAAGAGAAGGGGGGAGAAAGAGAAGTAGGAGGGGGAGGCGGGAGAAAGGGAAGGGCGGGAGAAAGGGAAGGGGGAGAGAAAGAGAAGGGGGGGTGGGGGGAGAGACGGAGAAAGAGAAGTAGGAGGGGGAGGCGGGAGAAAGGGAAGGGGGAGAGAAAGAGAAGGGGGGGTGGGGGGAGAGACAGACAGACAGACAGACAGACAGACAGACAGACAGACAGACAGAGAGACAGAGAGAGAGAGGCCCGAGACCCACCTCCTTCCTGAGCCTGGCCGAGGTGTGCGTCTCCTGCTCCAGTCGCCTCCTGAGGAGCAGACACTGTTTGCAGTGGTGGTGCTGGCGCCCCTCCCGCTCCTCCTCCTCCTCCTGTTCCTCCTCCTCCATGGCGGTCATGCCGGGGAGAGCGGTGTGTCGGGCGTAGCTGTGCTCCCCGTAGCCTAGCTCTCTCTCCACTGGAGACACAAGGCAACACGGAGACGGAGCCCGACTCAAAACATGACGTGAACTCACTCTCTGAAGGACAATGAGCCGGCCGTTTACCGGTCGAAATCTGATATCTAAAGGCTTGAGTGTAGGGGGGGGGGGGGGGTCTCTTGTGCCTTGCTCAAGGGCACCTCGGCACTTGAACCGGAGACCCAAGCCAAGTCCCAATATACTGAGCTATCCTGCCACCCTTGGTCCAGCAAATATAAATCAAAAGTCATCAAAAGTACTTCAACTTTACACTTTAGATTTATACTGTTCGCAATGATGGAAATATGTACATTTGTGTAAAATTTTTGTAATTCTTGACATTTTTGTAACTGAAATTTGAGTTTTTTGGAATCCTTGTAATTTAGCTGTTATTGTAACCTGGTAATTCCTGTAATTTTGCACACGTTTCCGGAGCTTGCGATCACATTTCACTGTACACTCTCCCCTATACATATGACAAATAAACTAAATCGGAATTTGGAATCTCCCTCCCGTGTGACTGTAGACATTTAGGACATTCCACATCAGCCAACTCCAACACGCCAGCACGCCAGCACGCCAGTCTGACACGCCGTGCTCCTGAATGTTAACCGCTGTGTTACTCATGAGCAGACTGACCCGGTTCTGGCTTGAGCGGGAGCAGGAAGTGAGGTCGCGTGAGGGCGGGGTAGGGAGGCTCCTGGAGGCCGAACAGGGTGGGGATGGCGTTGGGTCTCAACTTCCTGCCGCCGGCGGGCGACCTCGCCACCTCCTCGAACTGGCTCAGCTCAAAGTGGTCCTGAGGAGAGGGGATGTCCCAGTCATGTGATGTAACGTAACGTACAGTAAGACTGCCTGTCAGTCATGTAACGTAATGTACAGTAAGACTGCCTGTCAGTTATGTAATGTAACGTACAGTAAGACTGCCTGTCAGTTATGTAATGTAATGTACAGTAAGACTGCCTGTCAGTTATGTAACGTAACGTACAGTAAGACTACCTGTCAGTCATGTAACGTACAGTAAGACTGCCTGTCAGTCATGTAACGTAACGTACAGTAAGACTGCCTGTCAGTCATGTAACATAATGTACAGTAAGACTGCCTGTCAGTCATATAATGTAATGTACAGTAGGAATACCTGTCAGTCATGTAACTTAATGTAACGTCATGTACAGTAGGACTACCTGTCAGTCATGTAACTTAATGTAACGTCATGTACAGTAGGGACTACTTGTCAGTCATGTAATGTAACGTCATGTACAGTAGGACTACCTGTCAGTAACGTAACATCATGTACAGTAGGACTACCTGTCAGTAACGTAACATCATGTACAGTAGGACTACCTGTCAGTCATGTAACGTAATGTAACGTAACATCATGTACAGTAGGACTACCTGTCAGTCATGTAACGTAATGTAACGTAACGTCATGTACAGTAGGACTACCTGTCAGTCATGTAACGTAACGTCATGTACAGAAGGAACTACCTGTCAGTAACGTAATGTCATGTACAGTAGGGACTACCTGTCAGTCATGTAATGTAATGTCATGTACAGTAGGACTACCTGTCAGTCATGTAACGTAACGTCATGTACAGTAGGACTACCGGTCAGTCATGTAACGTAACGTCATGTACAGTAGGAACTACCTGTCAGTAACGTAACGTCATGTACAGTAGGGACTACCTGTCAGTCATGTAACGTAATGTCATGTACAGTAGGACTACCTGTCAGTCATGTAACGTAATGTCATGTACAGTAGGACTAGCTGTCAGTAACGTAACGTCATGTACAGTAGGGACTACCTGCCAGTCATGTAACGTAATGTAACGTCATGTACAGTAGGGACTACTTGTCAGTCATGTAACGTAATGTAACGTAACGTCATGTACAGTAGGACTACCTGTAAGTAATGTAACGTAATGTAACGTCATGTACAGTAGGACTACCGGTCAGTAATGTAACGTAACGTCATGTACAGTAGGACTACCTGTCAGTAATGTAACGTAACGTCATGTACAGTAGGACTACCTGTCAGTAATGTAACGTAACGTCATGTACAGTAGGACTACCTGTCAGTCATGTAACGTAACGTAACGTCATGTACAGTAGGACTACCTGTCAGTCATGTAACGTAACGTAATGTCATGTACAGTAGGACTACCTGTCAGTCATGTAACGTAACGTAACGTCATGTACAGTAGGGACTATCTGCCAGTCATGTAACGTAACGTAACGTCATGTACAGTAGGGACTACCTGTCAGTCATGTAACGTAATGTAACGTAACGTCATGTACAGTAGGGACTACCTGTCAGTCATGTAATGTAACGTAACGTAATGCCATGTACAGTAGGGACTACCTGTCAGTCATGTAACGTAATGTAACGTAACGTAACGTCATGTACAGTAGGGACTACCTGTCAGTCATGTAACGTAATGTAACGTAACGTCATGTACAGTAGGGACTACCTGTCAGTCATGTAATGTAACGTAACGTAACGTCATGTACAGTAGGGACTACCTGTCAGTCATGTAACGTAATGTAACGTAACGTAATGCCATGTACAGTAGGGACTACCTGACACAGTCTGGAGTGCGGCGTCGGCTCCAGGTCCCGCCGGCAGTTGATGGCCCAGACCTTGCGGCGCTCGGCGTCCTTGGGGAAGCGGAACAGCTGCTTCCCCACGGAGGAGGAGTTGGAGCAGTTGGGGGCCGAGCAGCCGCCCATGGTCACCGGGGGAGAGGGTCACCAACACCCCGGCTCGGGGCCGGACAACCCGCCTGGAAAGTTACTTTCGAGGGGTGACGAGATGACAATTGGGATGGCGTGAAGTGTCCGCTCGGGCTTTACGGGCGGTCCTCGGTTGACATGTTGTACAAGTGGTTCAAAGCGCTGTTTTGGGAGTCTTTTTTAAGAATGGATGCGGTGCGGCCACTGACTTAGTTTGAGCCAAAATGGCGCACTTACTCGCCCTATCCATCCCCACGGTTGGTTCTGAGTGACGCGGTGGGGGACGTGTGGGTCATCCGTGTAGGGCGCCTGTGTCAAAACGATCTTTGAAAAAACAATACATGTATGTATATCGTTGATACGAATACATCCGACGTCCCCGTGGCATTTCAAAGACAAAGTGTATGACTGAATATAAAAAAAATGCATTATAATGGCGATACATAGATGTTTAATGTTTTAGGTTATGCCCTCTGCGCTCTTGCCACAGGACCCCGGAAAACACGCTGCCGTGTTTACAGTCCCATGCAGCAGCAGCAGCAGAAGCAGCACTGTAAGGATTTAATATTAAACGACGACATGAATAAACGTTAATTAATCGATACTTGTGATGTATGTATGCCCGGGCGTCGGTATCTAGTGACTTCATGCCACACTGATCGACACTGACAAACTCGTTATACATGTATTAATATTGGCGTAGCTACGTGCTAAGGTGGGCTCCAGTGACTGGCTTCATTCATTCTCGTGTGTCAAATTCACAGGAATAACAATTATTATTATTAATCATTAATAATTCTACTATATACATAAATAATAGGACTCCCAGGGACCATGTCGTCGATGGTAGTTCCAGTCATCGATGTTCAGAATGATAACTTTAAAGAGATGTGGCCCTCCATGGTGCTGGCCATCAAAACATCGTCCTTCATCGCCTTGGACACAGTGAGTGTCTTCACCAACATCAACCCTGCTTTACAAGTGCATCTCTAAAGTATTTTAGTTCAACTAGACGGTATACTTGTGTACATTACTGGCTGTGAAGATACAGTAGGACTCTCAGTGACAGCCATGTCATGAAGTGTACAGGATTTCAAGATTCTTTATTTCAAGATCCAAGTTTGTTTATTTTTGCCATAATGAAACAAGTTCACTCCCACATTTAGAAAACAATACTAGACTATACTACACTATACTATGCAATGCTATACTACAATATGCAATACTATAAACAACATTAAACTATAACAATACAATACAAATAACAATAAAGTGTATAATGGATGATGTATACATGTTGCAAATATAACCAGAAAAAAACAGACCACCTGACACAGTCTGGAGTGACCGTAATGTAATTGAATATACAGTCAATGATACTTTTTAGTTTCCGTGTATATTCTATCTGAGTTAATACAACCCACATTTTAACAGTTGGGTTAGAGACATTAAATGTGTCTTAACTGCTTTTATGGCAATACCTACCTTTTCTAACGTTTATTTAGTTTAGTTTAGTTTTCTTTCTACATAATTAATATTTTGTGTTTGTATTGAGTGTCTTGAGGATTATGTGACTGTACTTTTACGATGACAATAAAGATCATTGTGATTGTGATTGTGCTTTCCCTTCCAGGAGCTGAGTGGTCTGGGGAACAGGAAAGCTCTGCTGGCCGAGTGAGTGATGGGTCTTGTGTGGACACAGAGGCCCTTTTGCACCGCAAATGATAAATGGACTGCGTTGATATGGCTCTTTTCCTCCCAAGAGCTCTCACATTCACCCATTCACACACACATTCATTCACACATTCATTAGGTGTCTTGCTCAGGGGACACCTCCACACTCGGCTAGGGGGGAACCGGGGGGTCAAACCGCCGCTCTCCCCTCCTGAGCCACTGCCGCCGCTCTCCCCTCCTGAGCCACTACCGCCGCTCTCCCCTCCTGAGCCACTACCGCCGCTCTCCCCTCCTGAGCCACTGCCGCCGCTCTCCCCTCCTGAGCCACTACCGCCGCTCTCCCCTCCTGAGCCACTACCGCCGCTCTCCCCTCCTGAGCCACTACCGCCGCTCTCCCCTCCTGAGCCACTACCGCCGCTCTCCCCTCCTGAGCCGCTGCCGCCGCTCTCCCCTCCTGAGCCACTGCCGCCGCTCTCCCCTCCTGAGCCACTACCGCCGCTCTCCCCTCCTGAGCCACTGCCGCCGCTCTCCCCTCCTGAGCCACTACCGCCGCTCTCCCCTCCTGAGCCACTACCGCCGCTCTCCCCTCCTGAGCCACTACCGCCGCTCTCCCCTCCTGAGCCACTACCGCCGCTCTCCCCTCCTGAGCCACTACCGCCGCTCTCCCCTCCTGAGCCACTACCGCCGCTCTCCCCTCCTGAGCCACTACCGCCGCTCTCCCCTCCTGAGCCACTACCGCCGCTCTCCTCCTGAGCCACTACCGCCGCTCTCCCCTCCTGAGCCACTACCGCCGCTCTCCCCTCCTGAGCCACTACCGCCGCTCTCCCCTCCTGAGCCACTACCGCCGCTCTCCCCTCCTGAGCCACTACCGCCGCTCTCCCCTCCTGAGCCACTACCGCCGCTCTCCTCCTGAGCCACTACCGCCGCTCTCCCCTCCTGAGCCACTACCGCCGCTCTCCCCTCCTGAGCCACTGCCGCCGCTCTCCCCTCCTGAGCCACTACCGCCGCTCTCCCCTCCTGAGCCACTACCGCCGCTCTCCCCTCCTGAGCCACTACCGCCGCTCTCCCCTCCTGAGCCACTGCCGCCGCTCTCCCCTCCTGAGCCACTACCGCCGCTCTCCCCTCCTGAGCCGCTGCCGCCGCTCTCCCCTCCTGAGCCACTGCCGCCGCTCTCCCCTCCTGAGCCACTACCGCCGCTCTCCCCTCCTGAGCCACTGCCGCCGCTCTCCCCTCCTGAGCCACTACCGCCGCTCTCCCCTCCTGAGCCACTACCGCCGCTCTCCCCTCCTGAGCCACTACCGCCGCTCTCCCCTCCTGAGCCACTACCGCCGCTCTCCCCTCCTGAGCCACTACCGCCGCTCTCCCCTCCTGAGCCACTACCGCCGCTCTCCCCTCCTGAGCCACTACCGCCGCTCTCCCTCCTGAGCCACTACCGCCGCTCTCCTCCTGAGCCACTACCGCCGCTCTCCCCTCCTGAGCCACTACCGCCGCTCTCCCCTCCTGAGCCACTGCCGCCGCTCTCCCCTCCTGAGCCACTACCGCCGCTCTCCCCTCCTGAGCCACTACCGCCGCTCTCCCCTCCTGAGCCACTGCCGCCGCAAAGTTGAACAGAACTTCCCGTGTGACTTGCATGTCTCCCGGTTGTTGTGTTCCAGGAGCATCGAGGACCGCTACAAGGCCGTCTGTCACGCGGCTCGGACCCGCTCCATCCTCTCCCTGGGCATCGCCTGCTACAAGAAGCTCGAGGACAAGGTACGACAACAATACTCAACAATACTGTACACAATATAGAAGAACAATAAAGTGACTGATGGATGATCTATGCATATATTGAATTGTGCAAAAGCATTTAAAAGCATTTTTAAAAAGTGCCAAAAAAACTGTTAAAACAATGCAGTTACCGTTATGAGTCCAGAAAATACAGCAAAAGTAGGATAATGTAATATAATATGGATGACAATGTTATGATAGTGGCAGCACTCCTAGCAGTTCATTAGGCGCTCTCCCTGTGGATAAAAGCTGTCCCTCCATGCATGTATC
Organism: Muraenolepis orangiensis; assembly: GCA_027704905.1. Lineage (NCBI taxonomy): Eukaryota > Metazoa > Chordata > Actinopteri > Gadiformes > Muraenolepididae > Muraenolepis > Muraenolepis orangiensis. The sequence goes on along the minus strand of CM051005.1, from coordinate 4,872,854 downwards.
TCTAAGGTCTTGGTCGTGTGTAAATCTAATCTCACAATAAACACATGCTTTCCTGAGACACTTTAATCAGCATCATGACACGTGTTTCATCCAGGATTCACCACCACATCACATCATTATGTTCACATTTACCACACTTACGAATAGGATTCCCTTCAGCAGACATGTTGACATGAAGGGCGATTGATCGAGTGTTGTGGCGTCCTCTTGTTCCCCTTTTCTACCACCGGGCGTGAGCGCGATCCGCCCACGACGAGCCGCTTAAAAAAAATAAATGTTGTGCCGTGTGACCGCCCTCTAGTGACATCACAAGTGGGCGTGTCCAACCAGATGTGAAAGTGACTGGGACGGATAAGCTTTTACCTGTTGGTACGGTCTGAGTCATATCCCACATCTGGGCGGACCCCCTCCCGCTGTGTGAGGGTAAAGTCGCGTAGGACAATCGTGAAACGGCTCCTCGTTGGCTAATCGGGGTGGGTGGGTGGGCGGTCCCTTTGTAACGCCGGTTGGTTGGTGTCCCTGGTTCCCCAGCCGGGGGACTCGTACCTGGTGCAGGTGTACAACCTGACGCTGCTGTGCTCCGAGGAGTACGTGGTGGAGCCGGCGTCGCTCCGCTTCCTGGTGCAGCACGGCTTCGACTTCAACAAGCAGTACGCCCAGGGGGTCCCCTACTGCAAGGGCAACGACAAGGTACACACACACACACACACACACACACACACACACACACACACACACACACACACACACACACACACACACACACACACACACACACACACACACACACACACACACACACACACACACACACGGGGTCCCCTACTGCAAGGGCAACGACAAGGTACACACACACACACACACACACACACACACACACACACACACACACACACACACACACACACACACACACACACACACGGGGTCCCCTACTGCAAGGGCAACGACAAGGTACACACACACACACACACACACACACACACACACACACACACACACACACACACACACACACACACACACACACACACACACACACCACACACACACACACACACACACACACACACACACACACACACACACACACGGGGTCCCCTACTGCAAGGGCAACGACAAGGTACACACACACACACACACACACACACACACACACACACACACACACACACACACACACACACACACACACACACACACACACACACACACACGGGGTCCCCTACTGCAAGGGCAACGACAAGGTACACACACACACACACACACACACACACACACACACACACACACACACACACACACACACACACACACACACACACAGGGGGTCCCCTACTGCAAGGGCAACGACAAGGTACACACACACACACACACACACACACACACACACACACACACACACACACACACACACACACACACACACACACACACACACACACACACACACACACACACACACACAGGGGGTCCCCTACTGCAAGGGCAACGACAAGGTACACACACACACACACACACACACACAGGGGGTCCCCTACTGCAAGGGCAACAACAAGGCACACACACACACACACACACACACACACACACACACACACACACACACACACACACACACACAGGGGGTCCCCTACTGCAAGGGCAACAACAGGGTACACACACACACACACACACACACACACACACACACACACACACACACACACACACACACACACACACACACACACACAGGGTCCCCTACTGCAAGGGCAACAACAAGACACACACACACACACACACACACACACAGGGGGTCCCCTACTGTAAGGGCAACAACAAGGTACACACACACACACACACACACAGATAGACACATGCAGACAGACACATGTACACACACACGGACAGACAGGCAGACAGATACACGTACACACACACACACAGGAAGACACACAGGAAGATACATACACAACACTAACACAGAGGGACAGGCACATACACAGAGGGACAGACAGACGCATACACAGAGGGACAGACAGATACATACACAGAGGGACAGACAGACGCATACACAGAGGGACAGACAGACGCATACACAGAGGGACAGACTGATACACACACAGAGGGACAGACTGATACACACACAGAGGGACAGACTGATACATACACAGAGGGACAGACTGATACATACACAGAGGGACAGACTGATACATACACAGAGGGACAGACAGACGCATACACAGAGGGACAGACTGATACACACACAGAGGGACAGACTGATACACACACAGAGGGACAGACTGATACATACACAGAGGGACAGACTGATACATACACAGAGGGACAGACTGATACATACACAGAGGGACAGACAGACGCATACACAGAGGGACAGACTGATACATACACAGAGGGACAGACTGATACATACACAGAGGGACAGACAGACGCATACACAGAGGGACAGACAGACGCATACACAGAGGGACAGACTGATACATACACAGAGGGACAGACTGATACATACACAGAGGGACAGACAGACGCATACACAGAGGGACAGACTGATACATACACAGAGGGACAGACTGATACATACACAGAGGGACAGACAGACGCATACACAGAGGGACAGACAGACGCATACACAGAGGGACAGACAGACGCATACACAGAGGGACAGACTGATACACACACAGAGGGACAGACTGATACATACACAGAGGGACAGACTGATACATACACAGAGGGACAGACTGATACATACACAGAGGGACAGACAGACGCATACACAGAGGGACAGACTGATACATACACAGAGGGACAGACTGATACATACACAGAGGGACAGACAGACGCATACACAGAGGGACAGACTGATACATACACAGAGGGACAGACTGATACATACACAGAGGGACAGACTGATACATACACAGAGGGACAGACAGACGCATACACAGAGGGACAGACTGATACATACACAGAGGGACAGACTGATACATACACAGAGGGACAGACAGACGCATACACAGAGGGACAGACTGATACATACACAGAGGGACAGACTGATACATACACAGAGGGACAGACTGATACATACACAGAGGGACAGACAGACGCATACACAGAGGGACAGACTGATACATACACAGAGGGACAGACTGATACATACACAGAGGGACAGACAGACGCATACACAGAGGGACAGACTGATGCATACACAGAGGGACAGACTGATACATACACAGAGGGACAGACAGATACATACAGAGGGACAGACAGATACACACAAGCAGACAGAGAAATAGACCGATGGGCAGACACAAAACACATACATTAATCTCTCTCTCTCTCCTCTCTCTCGCCCACTCAGGGCGGGGCTGACCACCACGGGGTCAGCGTGAGGTCGTTGTTCACCGCGCTGCTCGGGGCCAGGAGACCCCTGGTGCTGCACAACGGACTCATAGACATGGTCTTCCTCTACCAGGTGACCTCTCGCTCTCGCTCTCGCTCTCTCGCTCGCTCTCTCTCGTCAGTTCAGAACCACAGCAGAATAATATATTAATGTTAGAATGGTTAGGGTGGGCAGAGCCCCAGAACCCAAATGGTTCTGGATTCCATTCCTGAGGTCTGCCGTCCTGATATAATATTTAGTGTGTGTGTGTGTGTGTGTGTGTGCGCGTTCAGTGCTTCTACGCCCACCTCCCCGAGCGGCTGGCCACCTTCACGGCCGACCTGTCGGAGATGTTCCCTGCCGGCGTCTACGACACCAAGTACGCCTCGGAGTTCGAGCTCCGCCTCTCCGCCTCCTACCTGGAGTACGCCTACAAGAAGTGGTGGGTGGTGTGTGTTGGGTGGTGTGTGGTGGGTGGTGTGTGTTGGGTGGTGTGTGGTGGGTGGTGTGTGTTGGGTGGTGTGTGGTGGGTGGTGTGTGTTGGGTGGTGTGTGGTGGGTGGTGTGTGTTGGGTGGTGTGTGGTGGGTGGTGTGTGGTGGGTGGTGTGTGTTGGGTGGTGTGTGTTGGGTGGTGTGTGTTGGGTGGTGTGTGGTGGGTGGTGTGTGTTGGGTGGTGTGTGTTGGGTGGTGTGTGTTGGGTGGTGTGTGGTGTGTGGTGGGTGGTGTGTGGTGGGTGGTGTGTGGTGGGTGGTGTGTGTTGGGTGGTGTGTGTTGGGTGGTGTGTGTTGGGTGGTGTGTGTTGGGTGGTGTGTGGTGGGTGGTGTGTGTTGGGTGGTGTGTGTTGGGTGGTGTGTGGTGGGTGGTGTGTGGTGGGTGGTGTGTGTTGGGTGGTGTGTGTTGGGTGGTGTGTGGTGGGTGGTGTGTGGTGGGTGGTGTGTGTGGTGGGTGGTGTGTGTTGGGTGGTGTGTGTTGGGTGGTGTGTGTTGGGTGGTGTGTGTTGGGTGGTGTGTGGTGGGTGGTGTGTGGTGGGTGGTGTGTGTTGGGTACAATGGAACGCTTACTCCACATGCCTTCCTACAACAGTACTATGCTATACTATTAACTACACTATATACTATAAACTATACTATAAACTACACTATATACTACCTACTATATACTACCTACTATATACTATACTATAAACAACACTATATACTACCTACTATATACTATACTATATACTATAAACAACACTATATACTACCTACTATATACTATAAACAACACTATATACTACCTACTATATACTATAAACAACACTATATACTACCTACTATATACTATAAACAACACTATATACTACCTACTATATACTATATACTATAAACTATACTATACTATATACAACACTATATACTATAAACAACACTATATACTATACTATACTATATACAACACTATACTATATACTACACTATATACTATACTATAAACAACACTATATACTATACTATATACAACACTGTTATAACAATACTATACACAATAAAATATAATAAAGTGTCTAATATATAATATATACTGTACATATGGTGGATGGTGCAACAATGGTGCATTTTAAAGTGACGGTGGTGCAGCACCGTAGGGAGTGGTAGCAGCATCGTAACGTGATAAAGAACAGCAATGAGTCCAGTGAAGAACTTACTGCTCTCTGTCTTAAAGAAGTTACTGCAAGTCTCTCAAAGAAGGGCTCTCTACGGAGCGTTAATAACCATCCACCAATGACGAGAGAGAGCTTCACGCCAGAGACATATTTGTACACGAATAAAAATAAAATGAAAGCAAATGAAGCATGAAAGCTGCAGGAATATTTGACCCCGCTCTCCCTCTCTCTACCCATCCCTCTCTCCCTCTCTCTCTCTCTCCCTCTCTCTACCCCTCTCTCTCTCCCTCTCTCTACCCCTCTCTCTCTCCCTCTCTCTACCCCTCTCTCTCTCCCTCTCTCTACCCCTCTCCCTCTCTCTCCCTCTCTCTACCCATCCCTCTCTCCCTCTCTCTACCCCTCTCCCTCTCTCTCCCTCTCTCTACCCCTCTCTGTC
>CM051005.1:4849884-4866391 GCA_027704905.1 Muraenolepis orangiensis | reverse complement strand
ACTCAACGCACCTCTCCTTATATAGAGACCTGCAGGGGATTGAGTACACTGCAGCCATTAGTAGACACACACCACCTGGTAAGGCCAATAAATAAATAAATAAATAGAATATAAAGAATTGGCTCCTACATCTACATTTACATGAAACGTCCCGATGGATCATGTTCATGTCAACAGATTTCCCGAGCATGTATGGGCTACGCAAACTTCAATCAACTTGATTATAAATAATCCACGGACCACCAATGTAACGTTTGACTGTTTAATTAAATCAACTTAAAATGCCTCAAAACAGGCTGCATTGTTTCACATGGGCTATAGCCTATTATGGCTGTAGCCTACACAGAGCCGAACACACGCGATAACAGCAGCCAGCGGCACCAACCATGAACAATATTTATATTAATAATACAGCTATAGCTATATTTTAGAGAGCTCCCCCCAAATTTCACAAACCATGTTCCCAGGGGAGCTCATGTCACCACTAGGGGAGCTATAGCTCCCCCTGCTCCCCTCCAGTTCGCACCCTGGATCCGCCGTCTCCTGGAGGTCTTTGAGAGCCGGCACGCCTCCTGGGCCACAAGGCCCAGCAGAACCCGCCGGGGACACCCGGGCTGGGCCGTCCGGAGCGCTGCACCAACATCACGCCCCTGTGGACGGACACACATGATAGAAAATGCAGCTTTTAAAACAAAACGACGGTATTAAACACATTGCTTTTTCAACACAAAATGCGCTTCACCCCTTGTTGAGTTCTGTGGATGAAGTCGGAGTACGCGTATTTACGCTTCGTCTGCCCCAGTTGCGCTTTGGTGGCCGATAGTCTAACCGGAGCCTTCATTTTATTGTATTGTATTTCTATTTTGTTCAGCGCCACTCTCTCCAGAAAGTACAAGGAAAACAGAAACAACCTCAGTCTGTTCATCAGGTTTTATATGGCTGTAGTAGGAGCGAATTGAACACAGCCTTGTCGTGGTTAGGCCTGATGGCTTTCACCTGGGGGCGTACTAGTGAACAGCCAGGCGCGTAGCCGGGAATTTAGGACCCCATGCAAGGAAGTCTCTATAGGGCACACACATATGGTGCCCGCAGCAAATTATGTTGCCATTATTTGTTTCTGTTAAGAAGTCAAAGACTCCAAAGTCCATTGAAGTTCAAAGACTTCAATGGACAAACAAACTAGAATTGAGGATACCCTGCCCGGAGGAAGCCCGGGGCCCCTTTCCGGAGCTAGGCCTGGAAAGAGGGACCGTAAGCGAGCGCCTGGTGGCCGGGTTAGCCACGGAGCCCGGTCGGGCATTGCCCGAAAAAGCAACGTGGCCATTTCTCCTTCCCGCGGACCCACCACCTACGGGAAGAACCACTGGGGTCGGGTGCACTGCCAGTTAGGCGGCAGTGAAGGCAGGGGGCATCGACGGACCATGTAATCACATGTCGCCTCCCTACGCCTTAGGGTCATGGGAGGGAAAACTCTGACTGTTGTTTGTGCCTATGCACCAAACAACAGTTCAGAATATCCCGCCTTCTTGCACACCCTGGATGGAGTCCTGCATGGGGCTCCTGAAGGGGACTCTATAGTCCTCCTGGGAGACTTCAACGCACACGTGGGTAACGATGGGGAAACTTGGAGGGGCGTGTTGGGGATGAACGGCCTACCTGATCTGAACCGGAGTGGGGTTTTGTTATTGGATTTCTGTGCTAGTCATGGATTGGCCATAACAAACACCATGTTCAAACATAAGGATGCTCATAAGTGTACATGGTACCAGAGCACCTTAGGCCGAAGGTCAATGATCGATTTTGTTATCGTATCATCTGGCCTGAGGCCGCATGTTTTGGACACTCGGGTGAAGAGAGGGGCAGAGCTGTCAACCGATCACCATCTGGTGGTGAGTTGGGTAAGATGGCGGGGGAAGCCTCTGGACAGACCTGGTAAGCCCAAACGTGTAGTGCGGGTGAACTGGGAACGTCTGGTGGATGCCCCTGTCCGGGAGACCTTCAACTCACACCTCCGGCGGAATTTTTCGGGCATCTCTGTGGAGGCTGGGGGCATTGAGCCAGAGTGGTCTTTGTTCAAAGCTTCTATTGCCGAAGCTGCGGTTGAGAGTTGTGGCCTCAAGGTCATTGGTGCCTCAAGGGGCGGCAACCCTCGGACTTCGTGGTGGACACAGGTGGTCAGGGAAGCCGTCCGGCTGAAGAAGGAGGCCTTCCGGGCTATGTTAGCCTGTGAGACTCCGGACTCGGTTGCGAGGTATCGACAGGCCAAGAGGACGGCAGCCTCGGCTGTAGCGGAGGCAAAGCAGCGGGTGTGGGAGGAATTCGGAGAAGCCATGGAGAAGGACTTTCAGTCGGCACCAAAGCGTTTCTGGCAAACAATCCGGCGCCTCAGGAGGGGGAAGCGTGGGTCCATCCAAGCTGTGTACAGTAAGGGTGGGACATTGCTGACCTCAACTGAGGAGGTGATCGGGCGGTGGAAAGAACACTTTGAGGAACTTCTTAACCCAACTACACCCTCAATGGTAGAGACAGAGCTGGAGGATGAAGGACGGCAAACATCAATCTCCCTGGAGGAAGTCACTGCAGTAGTCAAACATCTCCGCAGTGGCAAAGCCCCAGGGGTTGATGAGATCCGTCCAGAAATGCTAAAGGCTCTGGGTGTTGAGGGGCTGTCATGGATGACACGTCTTTTCAACATTGCGTGGAAGTCTGGGACAGTGCCTGAGGAGTGGCAAACGGGGGTGGTGGTACCCCTGTTCAAAAAGGGTGACCAGAGGGTGTGTGCCAATTACAGGGGTATCACATTACTCAGCCTCCCTGGGAAAGTCTACTCCAAGGTGCTGGAAAGGAGGGTTCGGCCGATAGTCGAACCTCAGATTGAAGAGGAACAATGCGGATTCCGCCCTGGTCGTGGAACAACGGACCAGCTTTTCACTCTTGCAAGGATCCTGGAGGGGGCTTGGGAGTATGCCCATCCGGTCTACATGTGTTTTGTAGATTTGGAGAAGGCATATGATCGGGTCCCTCGGGAAATACTGTGGGGGGTGCTGCGGGAGTATGGGGTGCGGGGGTCATTGTTGAGGGCCATCCAATCTCTCTACTCCCAAAGCAAGAGCTGTGTCCGGATTCTCGGTACAAAGTCAGGCCTGTTCTCAGTGGGTGTTGGCCTCCGCCAGGGCTGCGCTTTGTCACCCATCCTGTTTGTGATTTTCATGGACAGGATTTCAATGCGTAGTCATGGAGGGGAGGGGTTTCAGTATGGTGGGCTCAGGATTGAATCGCTGCTGTTTGCAGATGATGTGGTCCTGTTTGCGTCATCAGTATGTGACCTTCAGCACTCACTGGATCGGTTTGCAGCAGAATGTGAAGCGGCTGGGATGAGGATCAGCACCTCCAAATCTGAGGCCATGGTTCTTAGCAGGAAACCGGTGGATTGTCTACTCCAAGTAGGGAGGGAGTCCTTATCCCAAGTGAAGGAGTTCAAGTATCTCGGGGTCTTGTTCTCGAGTGAGGGGAGGATGGAGCGTGAGATTGACAGGAGAATAGGTGCAGCGGGAGCGGTATTGGGTGCACTTTGGCGCACCGTTGTAACCAAAAGAGAGCTGAGCCAGAAGGCAAAGCTCTCGATCTACCGATCAGTCTTCGTTCCTACCCTCACCTATGGCCATGAGCAATGGGTAATGACCGAAAGGACGAGATCGCGAATACAAGCGGCCGAAATGAGTTTCCTCAGGAGGGTGGCTGGTATCTCCCTGAGGGATAGGGTGAGAAGCTCAGTCACTCGTGAGAGACTCGGAGTAGAGCCGCTGCTCCTTCGCGTAGAAAGGAGCCAGTTGAGGTGGTTCGGGCATCTAGTAAGGATGCTTCCTGGTCGCCTCCCGAGGGAGGTTTTCCAGGCACATCCAACTGGGAGGAGACCACGGGGCAGACCGAGGTACAGGTGGGGTGATTACATCTCCACACTGGCCTGGGAATGCCTCGGGATCCCCCAGTCAGAGCTAGTCGATGTTGCCAGGGAGAGGGTTTGGAGTCCCCTGCTGGAGCTGCTACCTCCGCGACCCGATTTCGGATAAGCGGGAGAAGATGGATGGGCCTACTACAACACTACTATAAAAACCTATATAAACAGTAAACCTATATACTGTATATACATATATATATATCAAACTCTCTCTCTCTCTCTCTCTCTCTCTCTCTCTCTCTCTCTCTCTCTCTCTCTCTCTCTCTCTCTCTCTCTCTCTCTCTCTCTCTCTCTCTCTCTCTCCTGGTATGAGTCATACCACATAGATGCCACATACCACTTATATGTAGCCCTGTATGCATGTTTGAACGTGTGAAAACATTTGAACATTTCGAATGTCTGAATTCTGCGTGGGGGAGGTCCGCCTTCTAACCACCTTCTGACTGCCCTCTGGTTAATTGTGGACTTTCCCTAACTACATTGAGCCCAGTGTATTCAGGAGATTGCGAAGCTGAGTCACAGGTGTGCAAACAAACACAACCATCGCTTTGTTCCACAGAACTATATGGGGAGTCGTCCGTTGGAAGCCTGCAGAGAAGAGGGCTGATCCACACGTCCTCCTCCTCCTCTGTCGGCGACGACAAAGAGTTTGTTTGTCCAATAAACTGGTTCATCGCAGGAATTGTGTGTGTGTGTGTGTGTGTGTGTGTGTGTGTGTGTTTGTGTGTGTGTGTGTGTGTGTGTGTGTGTGTGTGTGTGTGTGTGTGTGTGTGTGTGTGATGGCTAGAGAACACATTTATCATAACATATTTCAGACGGTGATGATTCCATCAGAAAGGATCCCCCAAGTCAGGTCCAGTCCAGTGACAGTGGAGGCCGGCTCATAGATGGTATTAAATGTGGGGCACCATGCGTGAGCAAAGTACCTCATCGTCACTTGGTTACAAAAGTTGTCAGTCAGCGTAGTGTTGTGGATTTTTGCATGAAACCACTCCGGAATTTCGCTCCACTTCCGGGTGTTGACACAAATCTTAATTCATTTCTTAATTCATTTCTATGAGCAGCTGCTGCTCATAGATCATAACAGCTACTGCCGCCCCGGAGCTACTGCTGCCCCTGGGCTACTGCCGCCCCTGTATACCTGTCTGATGGTACAATAAGGTGACCAAGACTAGCTGTTGTTTAGTTTGGTTACCTTTCCTGTCAAAACAACACACACACACGCACGCATGTGTAGCCGACACTAATTTGGTCATCTACATGCAGCTACGTAGGATAACATATACAAAGAAATGTCTCAATGCGATGAAGATGACTGTAGAGAAGACACTGAGAGAAGGCTGATCTTTGTATATAATAATAAGCTGGTTGTTTATTCTGTTATTCTGTCTATGTTTTTGGTGGGTGAGCTAGTTTAGATAGCTTTCCGCTACCGGATCGTTTTCCCTACGTGTTCATGCCTGCCTAAACAGAACCTGTCAGACATTTAGAAAAACTTGTTTGGAGCCCATATTTGGAACGTGCAGTGGTAAATAGTTCTGTGCAATACCCATGAATATCTATATTTTATAATAGGGCCAGTCTTAATAACAGTCTTCTAATATATTGAGGTAATAACTGGTAAACAGGCTACATGGTAGAATAGGACACACTGGCTATGTTAGCTTATTATGGTGTATTCTATTAGCTCAGTGACTCGCCAGTTGAGGTGACATTTTCTAACTATTTCATTTGCTTTCAGTTCATTTGCTTTCATTTGCTTTCAGTTGCGACCACACACAAAATAAGCTGAAAAAGGTAAACAAAACGAAAGAGATGACCCAATCAGCGTGTCATTAGAAAAAGATGAACAACCTCCTCCAGATGACATTGAACAGATTAATGAAGAGCAAAAACCAACTGCAACTGCTTTTAGATGAACAAGACCTGATGAACCAAATACTATATGTTATCACAGAGGAAAGAGAAAATGTGCTTAACAGTATGAAGACAAATGCTGGTTCAGAGAATGGCTTTAATGTCCCTAACAACCAGAGTGTGGACAATGACATCGCTATAGGGGCAATAGGGTCAATCCCTCTTGTGGTTGTTAAATTACATTATTTGTGCATTATTTTTGTAAAAAACAACAACTAAATAACTGCATTATGTGAAAGTCATCCTATATATGTTAACAAAACATTTTACAGACAGACAACCTGATAAAGCGTTAATCCAGCGTAAACGTTAAGTGTTCAAAGTTGAGGTAAGTGTGGAACCATATTAAAGCATTTTTAATTGACAATAGTTATAGCTTTTTATCATTCAGACAGCAGGCTGTGTAAATCCCTTTAAGGGTTATTTAAATGTCCTTAGAGTTCAATATAGATCCAAGTCCAGTTCCTCCACAAGTGTCATACAAACACAACTGCAAAGCACACGTTGTCCTTTGGAAATATCCAGCTCCTCCCTAAAGTGTCATGGCACAGTCCCATAAACGTTATTTATCATGCATGCACAACAAAATGATCTTGTCCACACAAGTTATTTTTCTCTTTTCGACCAAGGCACACAGCCAACCAACCAGCCATCAACTACACACACAGATGTATCTTAAAATGGAAACTTGCGCCACCTGCTCTATCTGTACCATACTTACACAATAAACTGGTTTATGTGTTCTGTGCCTCCCACAGTCCCCTCCTTTTCTACACGGGATGATGTTCCACACGCTGTTCTCACTACCATGACTGACCATATGTCTATGTGCTCCCTTTTTGCCGTCGAGTGACTATTTAACCCTTTTTTTAAATCAACTTACAGGATTTTTATATATTTATTGATTAACAGATAATATGTCACACGTTGCCTCCAAGAAAGCTCTCTATATGAGCTTTCTAGCCAATGTCTTTCTCAGTTTGGGGTAAGACTTTAAAACCTTTTTAAAAACATCTTAAATGTGCATGATATTTATTTAGCAATGGAAAAATGACTTGTATGGCCAGAACTAATAGTGGAGACTTTTTAAAGAATCAATGGTGAAGATTTGGGGTATTTATTTATATTCAAAAACTGTGGGGGACAAAAAGATCAATTTTTTAAACTCATAAATGTTTCAGATACATCCTACTTAATTTCCTTCATTGTAATGCATTCCCCATTATATGTTTGGTCATTTAAATTTGCCAAAGAAACCAAATACAATTAATGATTAATTACTGAAATATATTTCAACATTTTTTCAAACAAATCCCGCCTTGAACTTGTTTGCCAAATAACACCGCGCGACACTTTTAAAGTAACTCAAAGTCTTAAAGTAACAGTACATAAAAACAGTTACCTGGAGAGAAAGAAATGGAGAGACACCGCGACCAACTTGAAAAAAGTGGCTCAAAAGTAGGGCAAGTTAATAAACAGGAGAGACGAAGTTACGATGCCAATTTTAAGATAATGGTGATAAACGAAGCAGAGACATCAGACACCTGTCATTGCAACACAGGACAAGCCCAGCGCCTGCCCTCAGACTCCAGAGGGAAGCTACTGTCTTATTAGCGATATGTGATCAAGTTAAGGAAGAAGCACTCCTACCCCCTTGATCAGATGGGCAATGCTGATCAAATGCCTGGCCTGTGTATTTTGACATGCCAACATCTGTCACTGTGCATAAGAAAGGCGACAAATCAGTGATCTACTGATCTACTGGAAACGAGAAGAGCCGAGTAACTGTCATGTTAACGTGCCTCGCAGATGGCCCCCGTACATGGGGGATTATCGTAGTGCCCAGGCAAAGGGCTGGATGGAGACGGAGCTTGTGGTGGACTGGCTCAAGGTGGCGTGGGGGACTCAGAAAGAAGAGGAACATGTTGATTCTGGATGCTTTCCGTGGACACTTGACTGAGCCAGTCAAAACCTAGTGACCTAGTGATCATACCGGGCGGAATGACAAGCCAGCTGCAGGTGTTGGATGTGGTCGTTAACAAACCATTCAAGGTTCATCTGCACAAGAGATCCACAGAGTGGCTCCTGGCTGCTAATCACGCGCTGACACCGTCTGGAAAAATCCAAAAGCCTGCAGTACGTTTGCTCTGTGAATGGATCTTGCAAGCATGGGCTGACGTTTCCCCAGAAAGCATTAATGGGTTTAAGAAATGTTGCGTATCAAATGCCATGGATGGCAGCGAGGATGATGTGATGTGGGAGGAGACGGGGAGCAGACAACGTGAGTGACGATAGCGGGAGTGAGAGGAACAACCCAGCGATGTAGAAGACGTGATGTGACCAATAGACTGATGTTCTGTTTCATTGCTCTACTATTTGATTGCACTACTGTTTTATTGCACTACTGTTTCATTGCAATCTATCTAGCCTGTTTTATTTTTGTTTGCCAAGTTAGGCAAATTTGAACACAATGTGTGATGTGTGTTATCATTATTTTCAAAAAAAATTATTTTCTTTATAAAAAAAGATTTGGTGTTCAAAAAAAAAAAACAATTATTTCCAAAAATGAGTCTTGAAAAAGAGGGGTCGTCTTATAATCGGGTCAATACGGTATATATGTATATATATATATATATATATATATATATATATATATACAGTATATATCATTTTTGCGGTATGGGGGGGAGGCATTAGTGACCAAAAATGTTAGAGAATTACGAGATAAAAGATAAAAATTTAGTTATTGTATTTCTCTGACCTCTGACATTTTCAACATTTCTGTCTTCTAGAGTTGTGTATGTATTTGTCAACGAAAGCCCGGCCATACGGTAAAGCAATTTGTTTATTTTTATTATGCCAGTTGGTATAGTATACAGTTTCAACAAAATACATATTGACATAGTGCCATAAAACGTAGGTGTGTCCATCCAGAAGTATGACGGATGGAGAGTTGACGAGTTGGTACAGTCCCCTGGGTAGGCTGGTAGACTGATCTAATCCTCATGCATCTGGGCGGACACATTGTGATGTCACATGATTATTTTAGTCATCACGACAATTTTGAAACTGCTTGTGATGGATAATCACACTTATACCATGGTGGCAAAAAAGTTGGCAGTTTATATTTAACCTTTCAATAACTCTACGACTAACAGAATGATAAGCGAATAGTCTTTTATAATTCCAACTGACTTTATTTGTTTGTTTTTAAAGGTTTTCCTCAAAACCTGAAGGTGACGGAGTTGACACGCAGACAAGCAGTTGGAAACCTAATGCCCTAATAATGGAGAAGGGGTAAGCCACAGCTAGCAGCCTCTCATTGCCCAACGTGCTCTCAAAATGAGTTGCGTAATATGTAGTACGTTAATGTCTAGTAGACTTTCCGACTTTCTGACTCTTGTACGTCTAGAGTCAGAAAACCGTCACAACCAGTTTGTTAAAATACAATGCAATACAATACATTATAATGCGCTCTAAGTAATTGTAAGCAATCCTACGTGGGAGAGTTTTTTCCGACTATAGTAGACCCTCTCAGTAGCCAGTATGTAAAGACTGCATGGCTGCATGGTCAGAGGTCCTGCCAGAAAGCCTCTTTGGCACCACGTGACAAAAACATGTGACATGGAATAGTTTCTTTTAATCATCACAAAAGTGAAAAGTTACATTATGGCCCTTTGAAGTGTCTGGAATTTACGGGCAATCCCAAGGACCAATCAAATCTGCAGCCTTATCATTTCCCACCAGGTTGTGTTCTTTATAGTTTCTAATCTTGTTTTGTTGTTTTTCAGGCTGAAGTATGACAAGCCTAGTGTAATGAAAGGGTGAGTTCATCCATCTATCATCCTCATTTCACGCCTGCATTTCCTGAAATCAAAATGCAAATATACAGTAGATGTGTGATGCAGATGAGTCTGTTCTGTCTTCACTCCTAGACGGACCGACGTCAACTCCATCACAAACTGGAACGCTCCTCTGGTGTGGGAAGGAACCTTTGACCCCGTTGTTATCGACTCCATCTACAAAAAAATGGATCCAAGAATTGCTGTAATCGTGTTTGCTGTCGGCAAGTAGGTCCAGCCACCGTGCACTCCTGACAGTTGTGCTTCTTAAGAGTTGTTTTGTGGTTTTTAGTCCCCAAAAAAGGACATTCTCTAATTCCGGGGGTCTGGTGGAGGCGAATGGATTGTGAATTGTAGTGTTTCTCCGGTCTACTGCAGTGCAATTTCTGTATCCTCCATTGTATCATCTTATCTAATGTAATGTGATGTAATCTTATATCCTGGAGGATAGAGTTATTTTATAACTCTATCCTCTATCTTATCTTATTATTGTTATCTTATATCAATATGCTCCATCTGATAGGTACACACGCTTTCTCAAGGCCTTCATTGAGACCGGAGAGAAGTACTTCATGGTCGACTTCAGGGTCACCTATTACATCTTCACGGACCACGAGGACGAAGTTCCCAAAGTAAGGGCCGGTTGATTCTGTGGTCCATTGCCGACCTTTAATACATTTGTCTTCACTCAGCTGTTTTAATGAATGTTGGTCATCCCTCAACCCAAAATCTAGCATTTTTTTCTTTCGGAAGCACTACCCTGACCCTTCCTCTTAGCACTTGCGTCTAGTTCCTCAGCAGCTCACGAGAATGGCTGCTGAAAAAGGGCTGTAGCCTACTGCCAAAACATCTTAGCAGTAGTGGTAATGGTTAGATGTGTGCATTATGTTATTATACATGTGTATATATTATATAATTAGTTATATTCTATAATTATGCCTTATTAGAAATGAAATGCACTTATGACTTCTCGTGACTAGTAGTTATCTTGCCTACCTACCTGACCTTATTCGCTTTGGACAAAAGCGTCTGATAAATGACTGTAATGTAATGTCATTTTTGTCAGGAAAAGGGAAAAGTCTCAGGAATTGAATTACAGGGTCAGTAATTGTGATGTTGTGGTGTGTATTTAATTTCAGGTTCAGCTCGCTGCGGGCAGAAAAATCACCATCCTAACAGTGCCCAGCGCCACCAGGTGGCAGGACGTGGTGCTGGGCCGGATGAAGTGGGCCACCATCGCCATCGACCAACAGGTACACCGGCGCTGGGCTCCCCCTAACGTTCCCCTTTCCTCCCTTGGTCCCCTGGAGCTCCGGGCGTCAGTAAAAGCTCCACCAGGGAGAAGTAGAAGGAGCAACCCGAGGGACGGAATTAGACACAACTTGGTGGTTAGATTACTTATGGTGAAAGGAACATTTGATTAGATTGGCACAGATACACAGATGGCACAGATACAAATCGGAATCCGGATCCAGCGGACTTTGGGTGTGGCTGAGGTATGTGCTCTACTGAGGGCTCTCTAGTTAAGTGGTAATATAAGCGTCATACAATCATCGAAATGCGTGTAACATATTAGAACATATGTGCTAACAAGTTGATGTTTTCCGCTGTGTGTTCCAGATCCGCAGTGAGGCTGATTATGTCTTCATGATGGACATCGACAGCACCTTCCGCTACCGATTCGGAGCTGAGTCTCTTAGCCGGCTGTCGGCTGTTCTTCATCGAGCATACTACAAGGTTTTTTATCTGTTCATTTAAGTACTCGTATGACCGATGCTAATAAGAATCCTTCTTCTCATACTGGAAGTTAAAAATGAACAAAACATCGGAAATCGGAAATGTTTTTTTTTAAGTTTATTCGAGCCTTCCCTTCTTGGTCCACATCCTCTTCGTTGGCCGATGTGTGTGCTAATCCATACGGTAGAGAGACAAGGGATGGTCAGGATATTTTCCACCAAAGTGCCAAGATATTCTGTGTTAGTTTGTCTGTTCAATTGAACTCACTACCGATATAATGTTGGCTAGCCTCCTCAGCCTTCCTAACCTGATATGTTTACGTTTATGGTGTCTATATGCATGACAGATACTGTATGATGTATTATTGTCTATATGCATATGTTAGACACGGTATTATGGCTTAGTGTCTGCCTTGTGTGAATGGTAGATGCATAAATAGCATACAAGTCTTTTGATGTATTGATGCAATGTTAGATAGTGACATCATTTTTATGGTAGTTTTCCTGTCCCTATAGACCCCAGACAGGGCCAATTTTCCGTACGAGCGTCGGCCTCAGTCCCAGGCCTACATCCCTATCGATGAAGGAGACTACTACTACACTGCTGCCGTGTGGGGAGGGTACCTGGAGGACATGTACACGCTGGTCAAGTACGGGACCCTTCTCTCAATGACGTGTACTGGACCATATCTGTACTTAACACTATGGGTGTGAACAAGTTGAAACACTAAACACTATGGGTGTGAACAAGTTGAAACACTTGACACAATGGGTGTAACAAGTGGAAACACTTGAAAAAGTTAAACCACTTAACACTATAGGTAGGTTAATAATGAATACATTATATACACAATAACTCACTGGACTGTGTGTGTGTGTGTGTGTGTGTGTGTGTGTGTGTGTGTGTGTGTGTGTGTGTGTGTGTGTGTGTGTGTGTGTGTGTGTGTGTGTGTGTGTGTGTGTGTGTGTGTGTGTGTGTGTGTGTGTGTGTGTGTGTGTTAGGTACTGTTATGAACAGTCCAAGATTGATGAGAAGAACAATATTGAGGCTGCCTGGCAGGAGGAGAGTCATCTCAACAAGTACAGTATTATAATAATTCTAATAATTATTATTATTAGTGGTTGTATTATTAGTAGTATTTGTATAAGTACTAGTAATCTTATATTAGTACAGTTTAGCAACACCTCAGTGTATGTAACCTCAGGCTCAGGTTTCTCTTGAGCTCATATGTTACAGCGTTCTAAAGGACGCTGCGCTAATATTCTTAATACCATCAGACGGTTTTATAGGCTGTTATGTAACACTATTACATGATGTTACAGGCTGTTACATAATGTTATAAGATGATGTTATAGGCTGTTACATTACACTATTACATGATGTTACAGGCTGTTACATAATGTTATAAGATGATGTTATAGGCTGTTACATTACACTATTACATGATGTTACAGGCTGTTACATAATGTTATAAGATGATGTTATAGGCTGTTACATTACACTATTACATGATGTTACAGGCTGTTACATTACACTATTACATGATGTTACAGGCTGTTACATAATGTTATAAGATGATGTTATAGGCTGTTACATTACACTATTACATGATGTTACAGGCTGTTACATAATGTTATAAGATGATGTTATAGGCTGTTACATTACACTATTACATGATGTTACAGGCTGTTACATTACACTATTACATGATGTTACAGGCTGTTACATTACACTATTACATGATGTTACAGGCTGTTACATTACACTATTACATGATGTTACAGGCTGTTACATAATGTTATAAGATGATGTTATAGGCTGTTACATTACACTATTACATGATGTTACAGGCTGTTACATTACACTATTACATGATGTTACAGGCTGTTACATTACACTATTACATGATGTTACAGGCTGTTACATAATGTTATAAGATGATGTTATAGGCTGTTACATTACACTATTACATGATGTTACAGGCTGTTACATTACACTATTACATGCTGTTACATTAGTCAAGTCAAGTCAAGTCAAGTTTATTGTCACTTTTTACAGTTTACAGTTTAGTATAAAGCAGTGATGTGAAATTCTTGTGTGCAATACCCGACGACAGACAGCAGTTATAAAATAAGATAAAATAAAAATAGATAAAAAATAGAATAAAAAATAGAATAAAGAATATAAAATAAAAATAAAAAATGCAATTTATAAAATGCAAAAATCAGCACAGAAAAGAGCAATATATATATATAAATCAATGTAATAAAATATACATTGTTATATGTTATACGCCCTTGTTCAGCAGCCTGATGGCCTGACTGTGGAAGCTATCTCTAAGCCTATTTGTACGACACTTGATACTGCGGTATCGCCTGCCTGACGGTAATAGTGAGTAAAGTTCGTGGCTGGGGTGGGCAATGTCTTTTATAATTCTTTTGGCCTTGGCCACGCACCGCTGGTTGTAAATGTCCAGGAGGGAGGGGAGCTCACCTCCAACGATATACTGGGCCGTCCGCACCACCCTTTGAAGCGCTCTGCGCTCGAGTGCCGTGCAGTTCCCGTACCAGGCGGTGATACACCCTGTCAGAACACTCTCGATGGTGCCGTTGTAGAATGTTCTCAGGATGCGGGGGCCCATGCTGAATTTCTTCAGACGCCTGAGAAAATACAGGCGTTGTTGGGCCCTTTTCACCACGTGTGTGGTGTGCGTGGACCATGTGAGGTCCTCGGAGATGTGCACGCCGAGGAACTTGAAGCTGCTGACCCTCTCTACTGCAACGCCGTCGATGGAGATAGGGCTGTGCTCTCCCCTCTGCCTCCTGAAGTCCACGATCAGCTCCTTGGTCTTCTTGACGTTGAGGGCGAGGCTGTTCTCCTGGCACCACTGCTCCAGCGATCCGACCTCCTCCCTGTAGGCTGTCTCGTCGTCGCCGGCGATCAGGCCCATCACTGTCGTGTCGTCAGCAAACTTGACGATGACGTTGGAGCTGTGCATAGCCATGCAGTCGTGGGTGTAGAGGGAGTAGAGGAGAGGGCTCAGCACGCATCCCTGGGGGGCTCCCGTGTTGAGGGTCAGTGGCTCTGATGTGGTGCTGCCCATCCTCACCACCTGGCGGCGGTCCGACAGGAGGTTCAGTATCCAGCTGCACATGGATGGGGGTACGCCTAGACCTCTCAGCTTGGTGTCGAGCTTGGCAGGAACTATTGTGTTGAATGCTGAGCTGTAGTCCACAAACAGCATTCGCACATAACAGTTCTTCCCCTCCAGGTGGGAAAGGGCAGTGTGGAGGGCCATGGCAATTGCGTCTACATTACACTATTACATGATGTTACAGGCTGTTACATTACACTATTACATGATGTTACAGGCTGTTACATAATGTTATAACATGATGTTATAGGCTGTTACATTACACTATTACATGATGTTACAGGCTGTTACATTACACTATTACATGATGTTACAGGCTGTTACATTACACTATTACATGATGTTACAGGCTGTTACATAATGTTATAACATGATGTTATAGGCTGTTACATTACACTATTACATGATGTTACAGGCTGTTACATTACACTATTACATGATGTTACAGGCTGTTACATTACACTATTACATGATGTTACAGGCTGTTACATAATGTTATAACATGATGTTATAGGCTGTTACATTAGACTATTACATAATTTTACGTGCTGTTACAGTACACTATTACATGATGTTACAGGCTGTTACATTACACTATTACATGATGTTACAGGCTGTTACATAATGTTATAACATGATGTTATAGGCTGTTACATTACACTATTACATAATGTTACGTGCTGTTACAGTACACTATTACATGATGTTGCAGGCTGTTACGTTACACTTTTACATGATGTTATAGGCTACTACATAACACTATTGCATGATGTTATAGGCTGTTACATAATGTTATTACAAGTACATGATGTTCTAGGCTGGGACATTGCCTATTACATGTGCAATAACATTGTAAGGCAAACACTAACGTAAAATAAGTGTGACCCTGTGATGTTTCCCTTAACCTGTTTGCGATCTTGCTATCACCTCGAAGGTCTTTCTGAAAAGCCTCTTCTCTCCACGCAGGTACCTGCTCTACAATAAACCAACCAAGGTTTTGTCTGCCGAGTATCTGTGGAGCGACTATGACCGGATAACTGAAGACGTCAAAGTGATCCGGATTTCTCAGATAGCTAAGAATTATGCAGAGGTCAGGCCAAACTGGAACTAACACGCCGCCGCCCACAGAATGTGAACACACACCACGTCCGAACCTGTTCCAGTCATCAGGTTGTCGCTGCTACAACCGGAAGAGAACGACAGCCACAGTGTATGTGTTCCATGAAGTGAACCTGTTATGCTAACAATAGATGTGATGCTATGGGGTGAAACACTAATCCGCTGAATGCACAAATGTAGTGGGAATGCTGTGTTGATGTGGATTTTGGTGGAAGGGAACATCTATTTAATTCAATAATTTATTGATAAGGAAGATGTATAATCAATCCTCTGAATATAATAAAAAATATAATCTGCTGCAATATTATAACTGAAATGATCTTGAAGGAACCCAATACATTCAGTGGAAATGCTGTACTTACATGTTTTTTATCTTTATGGTGATTTATTAATTGGATTATTGGATTTGTTTGCTTGTATATGGAAGTTTATTATTAATGTATGTATTGTCATGGATGACATATTGGCGAAGATGTTTCTGGAAACTTTTGATGAATAAAAAAAAAGAAAACGTAACTCGTCGGTCATGTCTGGAAAACTGGAAATTTCTCAAGTTTAATACATGGGAAAGAGAAAGACTCAACACTATAAGTCTAAACTGCTTCACACCCATAGTGTTAAGTGTTTAAACTTGATACACCCATAGTGTTAAGTGTTTAAACTTGATACACCCATAGTGTTAAGTGTTTAAACTGGATACACCCATAGTGTTAAGTGTTTACACTTGATACACCCATAGTGTTAAGTGTTTAAACTTGATACACCCATAGTGTTAAGTGT
>CM051005.1:4839884-4844884 GCA_027704905.1 Muraenolepis orangiensis | reverse complement strand
GCAATTAGCGAACCTGCTAGCAACATACTAGCCCACGTTGCAGAGTCTAGAATACTGAGTGGGTTAGTTAGCCTGGGTGATGTAGCACGTAATGCTGACACTGAGGTGCCTCTAGGTTTTTATACTGGTCACAGCAGCAGCAACTGCAAACTGGAGGTTTATAGAACACCTACACCTATCAGTACTGTGGAGCTGCCCCGCACTGTCCTGAGGTGTAAAACCCGCAGGCGAAGGCAAATCTGCAAAAATGTTCCTGTAAACTCTTCCACTGAGATGCGTTGCAATCCAACTCCCTCAAACCTTAATACTCTGGAAGAGCTTAGAATAGGATTCATAAATATCAGATCGCTTTCAACTAAAGCGCTCTTGGTCCATGATCTAGTTGTTGAAAATAGGATAGACATCCTGGGCCTATGTGAAACATGGTTAAAACCAGATGTTTACCTACCGTTAAACGAAGCTACCCCACCCAACTATGTTAGCACACAGCTATCCCGAGAATCCAAAAAAGGTGGTGGAGTGGCTTTAATCTCAAGCTCGAACCTCTCCATGAAGCAGAAAAAGAACTATGCTTTTTCATCCTTTGAAGTTCTTGCTTTCTGCTCCTCAGTACCTACTACAGCAGAAAGGGCAGTAGATTCATTCTTCTTAGCTATAGTATACCGCCCACCAGGCCCATACACACGTTTCGTGGATGAGTTCTCTGAGTTTGCGGCTGACCTTGTAACATATTCTGACAGTGTTTTACTTGTTGGTGATTTTAACATTCATGTTAATAACCCGGCTGATCCTCTTGCAAAGGTTTTTCTTTCTATAACCGATGCCCTTGGCTTTAAACAGCTTGTCCAGCACCCTACCCACAGTGGTGGAAACACTCTGGATCTCGTCTTGTCACGTGGTGTTGATATCTCAGACCTGGCCATCTCACCTTACACCTCAGCTTTATCTGACCACTTCCTTCTTACTTTCAAGGTGATGGTATCTTGCCCCCGCGATGAGGGCCAGGCTACCTATAGCTGCCGTCGCATCACCCCTGCAACTACTGCATCCATGGCAGCTAAGTTATCCTTCTCACTCGCTCCTCTCTCTGACTTTAGTGGCTCTGTGGGTAGTCTTACTGAAGACTTTAACACGGCCTTATCTGCAGCCATCGACTCTGCTGCTCCTCTTATTGTTAAAAAGCGAACCACAAAGCGGCCAGCGCCTTGGTTCAATGAGGAGACTCGCACCCTCAAACAAAGCTGCAGAAGACTAGAACGCAAATGGCGTTCAACAAAACTTGAAGTCTTTCATCTTGCATGGCATGACAGCCTGCTCAGCTATAAAGCTGCATTAACTACTTCCAGGAACGCCTACTTTTCAAGTGTTATCAACTTAAACAAGAACAACCCTAAGTTTCTGTTTGACACAGTAAGAAGCCTGACGCAAAAACAACCTCAAACAGTTGGCTCCTCTCTCTCTGCTAGAAACTTCTCGGAATTCTTTGAGCACAAAATCGAGACTATTAGAAAAGACATTGATGCCTTCCCCACCCATCATCCTGAACATCATGTAAGAGGGGCACTATGTGTCCCTCCTGAAGAAACCCTCCTGCAGTTCAGCACAATCTCCTTGGATGAACTTGCTAAACTAACACAGGCCTCTAAACCCACTACCTGTATGCTGGACCCTCTCCCCACCAAGGTTCTTAAAGAACTTTTCCCGGTCGTTGGGCCTACTATGCTCAACATCATGAACCTATCCCTGTCTACTGGAACAGTTCCATCTACCTTCAAGACTGCTGTGATAAAACCTCTACTGAAGAAGCCCGGCCTAGACCCAGAAGTACTTAGCAACTATCGGCCCATCTCTAACCTTCCTTTCCTTTCGAAAGTACTGGAAAGAATTGTAGCTGATCAAACCATCAATCATCTGATGGTGAACAATTTATTTGAACCCTTCCAGTCTGGGTTTAGAACCTTCTACTCCACTGAAACTGCTGTGACCCGAGTAGTTAATGATCTTCTCCTTACAATGGACAGCAACGCAAGCTCCTTGCTGGTGCTGCTCGACCTTAGTGCTGCTTTCGACACAATCGACCACAGCATTCTCCTTGATCGTCTCCAACACTATGTTGGCATTAAAGGTTCGGCTCTTCTCTGGTTTAGATCTTACCTCACAAATAGAAAGCAATTTGTTCTTTGTGATGATTCACAATCGAATCACTGTAACCTAAGCTTTGGTCTTCCCCAAGGGTCGGTCCTTGGTCCTCTGCTCTTTGCAATCTACATGCTCCCTCTTGGTGATATTATTCGCAGTTATGGAATAAGTTTTCACTGCTACGCTGACGACACCCAAATCTATATTCCTATCAAGTCAAACGACTCCTCCCAGATCCATAAAGTTGAATCCTGCCTGAGTGCAATTAAAAGATGGATGTCCCAAAACTACCTGCAGCTTAACACAGGAAAAACAGAGATGATAATCATCGGTCCGAAGCAACAACGACCACTATTTGAAGATGTCGCACTGCTGTTTGAGGGCTCTATTGTGGCCCAAAGCTCTTGTGTGAAGAATCTTGGTGTCCTGTTCGACCCGACGCTATCTTTCAGTCAACATGTAAAATATATAACCAGAACTGCATTTTTCCATCTTAGAAACATTGCTAGAATACGACCAATGCTGTCTGCCGCGGATGCAGAGACACTCATCCACGCGTTTATATCGTCTAGACTAGATTACTGTAATGCACTGTTTTCTGGGTTACCGAACTCTGCTACCAAAAGCCTCCAGCTTGTGCAGAACGCTGCTGCTAGACTTTTGACTAGGACCAGAAAGTTTGACCACATTACTCCAATTCTGTCCTCGCTCCACTGGCTTCCAGTTAATGCGAGGTCAGATTTTAAGGTGCTACTACTTACTTATAAAATCCTACACGGATTAGCACCCTCATACCTGAAGGACCTTATTGTTCCCTATTGTCCTTCTCGGCCCCTCCGGTCTTCAGGAGCCGGCCTTCTATCAATCCCAAAAGTCATAAAGAAATCAGCAGGGAATAGAGCGTTCTCCTACCGTGCGCCCTATTTGTGGAACAGTCTGCCACCTGTAATAAGGGAAGCAGACTCTGTTGAAATATTTAAATCTAAACTTAAAACCTACCTTTTTACATTGTCGTTTGGTGCCTAGGAGTGCCCCTCAGCTCTCATTACAGCTAAATCGACCCGTTAGTCAGCACTAACCTATCCCTGCTGCCGATAGGTACTAGACTAGAGATTCTCTACATGTTCCATGTCCACCCTACCCCATCTAACCCGACCGCAGTCTGCTTCTGTTTTTCAGTGTGCTGCTGTGATCCCCACCTGAAGGATACCGGCCAGCACCACACAAATCATCTTCTCATTTTAATATTTGTATATTGTGTATATTATATGTATATTATTATCTTTGTACTTTGTACATTACTATAAGTCACTTATGGCACCCATTGCACTCCTGAACCATCCCTGGAAGGAGGGATCCCCTTCTACTCTGTGTTCCCTCTCAAGATTTCTTCCTACGTAATTAAGGGAGTTTTTTCTTGCCCTTAGGGGGGCTAGGGTTTGGGGGGTGTTGTAAACATGTGGCATGTGAAGCCCTTTGAGACTATAACTGTGATTAAGGGCTATACAAATAAAATTGACTTGACTTGACTTGACTTGACATGCAATGCTGTCATGTTTATATCACGGCCAAGCCATTCACAGATGTTGCTGTGTGTGTGTGTGTGTGTGTGTGTGTGTGTGGGACAAGCCTACTTTTCCTCTACTCTCACTAATCCAGGAAGTAGGATTGCCTAATCTCTTTTCAGGGAAAAAAGGCTATTTTAATATTTTAATAATTTATAATCTATGTTTTATGTTACCATACAGTATAATCTATAATCTATGTTTCAAAATAATATACAGTATAGTTCATTCTCTTCATAATCTAGGTTTTATAATAATATACAGAATGATCTGTTGTCTATGTTTTATAATAATATACAGTATAGTCTATATTCTTCATAATATATGTTTTATAATAATATACTGTGTAGTCTATAATCAAAGTTTTATAATAATAAACAGTATAGTCTATTCATCATAATCCATTTTTATAATAATATACGGCAATCTATAATCTATGTTTTATAATAAAGCTAAATAATTGTTTCCATAATAGGTGTTTTTATCAATCAACCTTCCTTCTGTTGTTTTTCTCCAGAGTGCCCATTCCACCATCCTCTGGGCTTCGAGGCCGGTTCTGTGAGTCCGGACCAGATCACCTGTTCCAACCAGGAGCAGTACACCGGCTGGTTCTCCTCCTGGCTCCCCGACAGGGCTCGCCTCAACAACCAGGGCTTCGGGTCAGCACACACACGGGAGCCACTTAGCTCACATTTAGTCAGCCGCTTGACTCTGCTGGTGGTGGTAACATCACTATAGCCAGTGTGACAATATCTCTCTCTCCCTCCTCTCTTTGTCCGTCTCCCCCCCCCCCTCTCTCTCCCCCTCTCCCCCTCTCTCTCTCTCTCTCTCTCTCTCTCTCTCTCTCTCTCTCTCTCTCTCTCTCTCTCTCTCTCTCTCTCTCTCTCTCTCTCTCTCTCTCTCTCTCTCTCTCATGGAAGGTTTCTCTCCTCTCTCCTCAGGTGTGACTGAGGGTTTCTCTCCTCTCTCCTCCTCAGGTGTGACTGAGGGTTTCTCTCCTCTCTCCTCCTCAGGTGTGACTGAGGGTTTCTCTCCTCTCTCCTCTCTCCTCATGAGGTATGTCTGAAGGTGTGTCTCTCCTCTCTCCTCCTCAGGTGCGCCTGGCTGTCCAAGTTCCAGGACAACAGCCAGTGGTTGCAGGTGGACCTCCGGGAGGTGACGCTGGTGTCTGGCCTGCTGACACAGGGCCGCTGTGACGCAGACGAGTGGGTCACCAAGTACAGCGTCCAGTACCGCACCGACGAGAAGCTCAACTGGATCTACTACAAGGACCAGACCGGCAACAACAGGGTCAGT
>CM051005.1:4819884-4834884 GCA_027704905.1 Muraenolepis orangiensis | reverse complement strand
CAACAGTCTGTATCGGTGCATCATTTTTTGTTTCATAATGAACTATTTACGGCAAATTGCTACAACTACATTGACGTAATACGTTAAACAAGCAGTTTCAGAAGACTGTATGGATTTAAACAGCATAACTGCACCAATGCCTTTCTTCTTGAAAGAAAAATACACAACAATGTAACTGAAAAACTACATTAAAACATGTCCGCCATACCTGCCCCTGCTCTTCGTCTCCCCCCTCCCAGGGCGCCTCCAGGGCACCCTGGGGTTAATGGCTTCCACAGAAAGCACCTCTTCGTAAAAACAAACAAAGTTTGTTGGCAGACATGCGGCACTTGATGATGTCACCAAATAACACATTTGCCCAAGCCAGTGGCGGCCGGTGACATCCGAAGTAGGAGGGGCGCAAAAAAAGAAATTCATATATGCTGTGCAATACCGCATTTTCCCAGACGGTGGTGCCATTTCTCCATGTAAACGACCGAGAGGGCGAATTAAAGAAATAAAAATAAAAAACTATACATAATATAAATATAAACCTCACTGTTACTCATTCTACTCTGTATTGTATATGTGTATATTGACTGAACATTCCTTTACTTACTGCTTAATTTTCTTTATTTTTACTGTATGTAGCACAATCTCAGGGGCTCATACAGAAACAAGCATTTCATCATAAAGTATTCTGTATTTTGTTGTGACAAATAATAAACAAACTTGAAACTTATGGTGAAAGAACATTTATTATATGGTGCTTCAATTAGCAATTATGAACACAGTAATACCTAGTAGAAAATAAACGTAAGAAAAAAATATGGTCTTATATTAGAAAGACTACCCAGTGTGCCATCAAAAATAATACCTAAATATGGTCTTACATTCGATTGTGCAAAAGTAATTAGAACAAAATAGAAGATAATAAAATAGACCTGATACAAGTCCTGAGATCAAATGCAATACAATGTTAAGCTTACAAATTAAAAGGTACTGGGTCCTATGTACACTACTATACGATATACAGTTTAATCTATGTACCTATGCTATACTAACTATACAATAACTACACAACTATAACTATAACTATACAACTATTCTCTCCTCAGACAGCAAGATGCAAACTGACACATAGATGTACACACACACACACACAGATGTACACACCCACACCCACACACACACACACACACACACATAGATGTACTGTACACACACACACACACACACAAACACACACACACACACACACACACACACACATAGATGTACACACACACACACACACACATAGATGTACACACACACACACATAGATATACACACACACACACACACACAGATGTACACACACACACAAACACACACACACACACACACACACACACACATAGATGTATGCATCCAAATTAAGTTAAAACAGTGCTACTGGTGCACACTAGCACTACTCCCCTGACTCAGGGGATAACGCAGGTTCAATGCTGAGGGGGAACCCGTGTGTCTGTGGTTCAGGCGAGGAGGCGTCCGAGAGCCTGATGAGTCTCAGTCCCTTCGACATGAAGAACCTGCTGCACCACATACTCAGCGGGAAGGAGTTCGGGGTGGAGAGGAGTAGTCTGTCTGTCTGTCTGTCTACTTCCATCTTTCCAGGCCTGTCTGTCATTATTTTCTAGTCTGTCTGTCTGTCACCACTTTTTCCCCTCTCTCCCCTATCTGTCCGTCTGTTCCCTCACCTCCCCTCTCCTCCTCTTCTCCTCCCTTACCCTCTCCTCCCTTACCCTCTCCTCCCTTACCCTCTCCTCCCTTACCCTCTCCTCCCACCAGTGCGTCTGGTCCAGTCCACGGCCACCAGCCCGGCCATCTCTATCCACGAGCTGGGCCACACGGGCGCCACCAAGACGGAACGCACCGGCATCCGCAAGCTTAAGAGTGAGATCAAACAGGTGATACAAGAGATACAAGATATTTTATTGCCATTTGTAACAAGTACATAGCAATACTTACTCCCCATTCCCTCCCGCAGTATACATCTCCTTTAAAACAACACCATAAAAATATTAATAATATATACAATAAAAATAAACATAAAAAAAGAGCAGCAAAGTGACTTAAATGTACATGTGTTGAATGTACATTTAGTTTTTTTACAAAAATCTTTAAAAGCATTTTAAAGTGCAGTAGTGCAGCAGCATCATGAATACAGTGCAGTACAGTGCAGTAACTGTGATGAGTCCAGCATATGTAAGTGTAATGTTAATGACAATGTTATGAAAGTGAAAGTGGCAGCACTCCTAGCAGTTCAGTAGGCGCACTGCCTACTGAATGGACCAGAGACCACTAACAGCAGCAGTACAGTACAGATGCTCTAATCCAATATCACACATGCTGGTTGGAGCCAATCTGGAACATATCCCAAATAAATTGTATTTTATTAGTCTATCCCTTAATCCCAGTTACAGTCTCAAAGGGCTTCACAGGCCACATCTTTAAGACACCCCCACCAACCCTAGCCCCCCTAAAGGGCAAAAAAAACCTCCCATGATCCCATGATGGAGAAAGAAGGAACACCTTCTTGAGAAGGAACACAGAGATCCCTCCTTCCAGGGAGGGTTTAGAAGAGACATGGGTGCCACAAGTGACATACATAATCATCACAGTGGTGCTGGCTGGTATCTTTCAGGAGGGGCATCCAGTCATGGTCAAAGTGGCACACTAGAAAACAGAAGAAGGCGGCAGTCTGATGATTAGATGGGGTAGGGTGGACCCTGAGAGAACCTCTAGTCTAGTACCTATCAGTCTGATGAATAGATGGACCATGTAGAGAACCTTTAGTTTAATACCTATCAGTCTGATGATTAGATGGACCCGGTAGAGAACCTCTAGTCTAGTACCTATCAGTCTGATGATTAGATGGGGTAGGGTGGACCTGGACCATGGAGAGAACCTCTAGTCTAGTACCTATCAGTCTGATGATCAGATGGAGTAGGGTGGACCTGGACCATGGAGAGAACCTCTAGTCTAGTACCTATCAGTCTGATGATTAGATGGGGTAGGGTGGACCTGGACCATGGAGAGAACCTCTAGTCTAGTACCTATCAGTCTGATGAATAGATGGACCATGTAGAGAACCTTTAGTTTAATACCTATCAGTCTGATGATTAGATGGACCCGGTAGAGAACCTCTAGTCTAGTACCTATCAGTCTGATGATCAGATGGAGTAGGGTGGACCTGGACCATGGAGAGAACCTCTAGTCTAGTACCTATCAGTCTGATGATCAGATGGGGTAGGGTGGACCTGGACCATGGAGAGAACCTCTAGTCTAGTACCTATCAGTCTGATGATCAGATGGAGTAGGGTGGACCTGGACCATGGAGAGAACCTCTAGTCTAGTACCTATCAGTCTGATGATCAGATGGAGTAGGGTGGACCTGGACCATGGAGAGAACCTCTAGTCTAGTACCTATCAGTCTGATGATCAGATGGAGTAGGGTGGACCTGGACCATGGAGAGAACCTCTAGTCTAGTACCTATCAGTCTGATGATCAGATGGAGTAGGGTGGACCTGGACCATGGAGAGAACCTCTAGTCTAGTACCTATCAGTCTGATGATCAGATGGAGTAGGGTGGACCTGGACCATGGAGAGAACCTCTAGTCTAGTACCTATCAGTCTGATGATCAGATGGAGTAGGGTGGACGTTCCCACCGTGCGTTACCAAACTGCTGCCGGTTCTTCAGTAACACTGTGCCCGCTTTTGTTCACAGTTGGACGGCTCTCGACCAATCAGTGTGGGTACAGTTTGGTAGCTCTTGTGGGAATGCGGTTATCATGGTAACCCTTGCGGGCATGCGTCGTCATAGTGACTCTTGTGGGCATGTGGTCGTCATGGTAACTCTTCCGGTTATGCGGTCGTCATGGTAACGGGGCAATGCCAAAAGGGGTTGCTCTTTCTTGACTCTTAACGTCATCCTCGTCCTTCACCATCCTCATTCTTTTCATCCGTAGGTCTCCGGCGGCCTTTCCATTGGTAGCAATGTCATGTCTTTGGGCTCCACGGTAAATCTCTCATCTTATAACATGGTTACATTCTGTACGTCACGTGACCTACCGATCTATACATCACATGATCAGTACATCACATGACCTACCTGATATATATACCTCACATGACCTACCAATCTATACATCGCATGACCTACCAATCTATACGTTACATGATCAGTACATCCCATGACCTATCATTCTGTACGTCACATGATCAATACATCACATGACCTACGGATCTGTACGTCACATGATCTATATGTCACATGACCTACCGATCTACACGTCACATGACCTCTTGATCTACACGTCACATGACCTATCTATTCTCACATGACCCATTCAGGTCTGGCTCAGACCCAAACATGCAGCATGCTTCTAATATACTCTACTACTTGCTTATATACTAACGATGCTACTTGCTAATACACTACTTCTGCCTTTTGTTTGCTAGGATGATTGTATGTAGTGCTTATAGGTGGAGGCCATGTGGAGCAGCTCCATTAGTCAGCAAAAACACTTCCTTGATTTGGCAAAACAATTCAAAGAAACATGTGATGAACATGTGAAAAAGCTGGATCGTTTAATTTAGTATAAAACTGTGTTAGTTAAGGGCAGCCTTGTTGTACGAGGTGGAGTCCTAAGGCATCCTAGCAAACCACACGTGCCAACTGTGTCTGCATAAATGTCCTCTCTCCTTCCTTCCTTCCTGTAATATTCTTTCTACACTGTCTCCCCTTCCTCCCTCTGTCCTCTCGCCTTCCTTCCTGTGTTACATTATTTCTAAATGTCCTCCCATTCCTCCCTCTGTCCTCTCTCCTTCCTTCCTTCATGTTACATTCTTTCAATACTTCCTCCCCTTCCTCCCTCTGTCCTCTCTCCTTCCTTCCTTCATGTTACATTCTTTCAATACTTCCTCCCCTTCCTCCCTCTGTCCTCTCTCCTTCCTTCCTTCGTGTTACATTCTTTCAATACTTCCTCCCCTTCCTCCCTCTGTCCTCTCTCCTTCCTTCCTTCGTGTTACATTCTTTCAATACTTCCTCCCCTTCCTCCCTCTGTCCTCTCGCCTTCCTTCCTGTGTTACATTATTTCTAAATGTCCTCCCATTCCTCTCTCTATCCACTCTCCTTCCTTCCTATGTTCCCTTCTTATTCCCCTTCCCTGGACCTCCTGCAGCGCTGCAGCAGCCCCTCCTCCACCCCTAGCGGCATGCTGTCCCCGGTGGCTGGGGGCCCCGGTGGGGCCGCTCAGCTGAGCTGGGAGGAGACGCGGGGCCAGTGGCTGCGGCGGCGGCGGTTGGATGGCGCCATCAACCGGGTGCCCGTGGGCTTCTACCAGAAGGTCTGGAAGATCCTGCAGAAGTGCCACGGCCTGTCCATTGACGGCTACGTCCTGCCCTCCTCCACCACCAGAGAGGTTGGTGGACACCACCAACAACTCTCTTTCTCTCTCTCTCTCTCTCTCTCTCCATTTCTCCGTCTCTCTCTCTCTCTCTCTCTCTCTCTCTCTCTCTCTCTCTCTCTCTCTCTCTCTCTCTCTCTCTCTCTCTCTCTCTCTCTCTCTCTCTCTCTCTCTCTCTCTCTCTCTCTCTCTCTCTCTCCCTCTCTCGTGCCTGTGATTGTTGTGTTAAATGTAAATACTAATAGCCATGCAAAAAGTTGAAGCTTGTCAACATAGTTCACATCCTGTATATGGACTCGGGTAGCTCTGTAACAGATTTAGAAAGCCAATAGGTTGTTGGTTCAAACCCCAACGTCCACAGCCTACCTGAAGGCAGGGCTGGAATTTGACAAAACTCTGACAAAAGCAACAATACTATGCACACAATGTGTGCATAGTAAAAATCCACACAATGGAATGCTGTTTCAACTGGTAGCCTCACACTGGACCGTTTTTTTCGAGGTTACAAAACATACATAATCCTTTAAAGACTTAACGTATGGATGGACCTGGATGATTCTCTCTCTCTCTCTCTCTCTCTCTCTCTCTCTCTCTCTCTCTCTCTCTCTCTCTCTCTCTCCTCTCTCTCTCTCTCTCTCTCTCTCTCTCTCTCTCCTCTCTCTCTCTCTCTCTCTCTCTCTCTCTCTCTCTCTCTCTCTCTCTCTCTCTCTCTCTCTCTCTCTCTCTCTCTCTCTCTCTCTCTCTCTCTCTCTCTCTCTCCTCCCCCCAACCCGAGATGACGGAGGGAGAGATCAAGTTTGCGGTGCAGGTGGAGTCCGTGCTGAACCACGTCCCTCAGCCGGAGTACAGGCAGCTGCTGGTGGAGGCGCTGATGATCCTGGGCCTGCTGGCCGACGTGGACGTGGCCCACATGGGAGGCATAGTCCACGTGGAGCGTATCCTCCACGGGGCCAACGACCTCTTTCTGGCCGACCAGGTGCTGCCAACTCCTTGCAGGAAGGAGGGGGGGGGTTGCTTGTTTGGTGTGAAAAATAACCGATGATTTAAATCTCATTCGTAGTAGTCGTCGACAATCCACGGTGTCGTGTTCAGAACTCAGTGTTTTTCTCCGATCCTCGGCCCACATATTAGCTGTGTACCAAGTAGGAAAACTAAGAAGATCCTATTATAACAAAATAGCCATGATTTAATGAAATAGCTGCTGAGATACGATACAATACAAAAGAATGTTCTCGAGAACAGAGAGCCCAGGTATAGGACCGGATAACCAGTTAACTGCCTGACAGAAGTCTACCCAAGATCTGCCCCCTCTCCCACACAAACACATAGTTATGCAGTCAACAAGTCCGCATGGTCTTCGCCTTGTTATTCTCGTCATCTTGTCTGATACTTTCTCACCGGGAGTCTCTCGCTGGAGTCTCCAGGTTCAAGGTCTGTGTGAGGGGAGACAGATTCGGTGGATCCCGTGGTTGGCTGTTATGTTTCTCAAGGTCCATGGGAGTGGGCCATTGTTCGGGTCGATACCACCTGCCATCTTCTTCTTTCTCGGCACCCTCCGGCCCCCTCGATTTATCCCGCCCCTCCCGTTGCACTACCTAGGCCCAGCGTATTCTCACACAATCTTCAACCGCCAAACACACACTTCTTTATGCTGCTGAGTAAATACATTAAAGCTTCACACACTGTTCATCAGTGTCTAAAGGGTGGGCTACATGGGAAACATTCTAAACACTTCTTGATTATATGTTTAATACTTTTGGTAATTAACTGTTCATCGTTCATATCGATTATTCATGCATTTTCTTGATTAATACCACAACGGGCCGGCGTGAACCTGATCATCACGGTTCATATGGCACTTTGTCACCTTTGAAATGTTGCTGCTTTTTTGGTACACAGGTGGCCTTGGTAATCCAGTTAATTGTAAGTTTGTATATGGTTTAGCAAACAATACATGGTACTTGCTAGCACTCTCCTCCTGAGTGTGTGTTTGGTGGCAGTTTAACCTGTGGGCCTTGATTACCACACCCAGAGGTGTGCAGCCTCACCAGCCACTTGGAGGCTTGTTAGGGAAGGAAATGTAATGTATTATATATGATGTAATTATATATTTGTATATGCATGTATATATCATATTTGTATGGCTTGTTAGGAAGGAAATGCACTTATGACTTCTGGTGACTTAGTTATCTTGCCTACCTGTTGAATGACCTTATTGTAATGTAGTGTATTATATATTATGTATGTTTATATTGTATTATTATGGCTTCTTAGGAAGGAAATGCACTTATGACTTCTGGTGACCAATAGTTATCTTGCCTACCTGTTGAATGACCTTTTTTAAAACGTATTGAAAAACAGTGTGCTAAATGACCTGAGGTACCTAATGTACCTGAATTCACTGAGATATAACTTTCGGCATTTATTGATCTCTAAAAGGAAATATAATATAGGAGCATTTCCCCCTGGTGCATTTATTAATGTTATTACATTTGTGATCCTATTTGCCCAGAAATCCCAAGGCACCAACGAGTACTTCCTGGAAAAGGACCCAGCCACAGGGATCTGTAACTTTCTGTACGACAGCGCCCCTAGTGGCAGCTACGGCACCATGACCTACCTCTCCAAGGCAGCGGTGGCCTACGTCCAGGACTTCCTGCCCAGCTCCAGCTGCCTGATGCAGTAAGGTGCTCGCTTGGTTGAGAGTATTTAATGTTGAACTGTGAGCCTTATGAATATTGACGATGGATGTCTCCCGAATTACAACGTAACATTACTACAACATATTTACCGTCTAAAAGTGATATCAGCATGATTAGCAGTAGTAAAATGATAATTATTCAAATGTGTCAGTGTACAGCACAAGTACAGTACAGCAAAAGGATTCTCTGCATTTAACCCATCCTAGTATTAGGAGCAGTGGGCAGCTATTTATGCAGCCCAGGGAGTGCCTTGGTGGTAACCTGTAGCCTGGTGTTTCGGGGACTTGAACCAGCAACCTTCCAGCTCCAAGCCAAGTCCTTACCCACTAAGCTACTGCCCCCCTACCTATCCACCCTTATATACTCATTAGAGGAAAATAATGAATAAGTGTTCCATAATTATGATTACTTGAGACACATGTTGTTTACTGTATCCTTATTTAGCTACCTTTTAATGTTCAGCTTTTACAAAATAAAATATTCTAATCAGTACATTTCAACATACTCAACTTGCTGTGCACGGTTAAGGAAAAATAACACATTAAAATTGTATGCCAGTGGGCTTTTAACAATCACATGTAATTTTATCATTTGAAATGGTTCATAGATAATATACATATACACACAATGCTATCCAGTCCATATTTGAAGCTTTCCTGAAATATGATTTCTTGCCAGTGGTTAGCACAGAAAACGGTAGAGCTAGGGCTAATTCTGCTGCCCGTGGCTCATGAGCAAGGCACCGTGCTTTGACGGGCTGTCACCTAAGTAAGTAGGACGGAAAAACATTTAGTGCTCTGAATCCGCAATGGAATGTAAATCTCACAAATGAGTCCATTAAATAAATGTGTTAAGAGGCGCAAAGCCGTCCATTAAATAAATGTGTTATGAGGCATAAAGCCGTCCATTAAATAAATGTGTTATGAGGCATAAAGCCGCCCATTAAATAAATGTGTTATGAGGCATAAAGCCGCCCATTGAATACATGTGTTATGAGGCATAAAGCCGCCCATTAAATAAATGTGTTATGAGGCATAAAGCCGCCCATTAAATACATGTTATGAGTTATAAAGCCGCCCATTGAATACATGTTATGAGGCATAAAGCCGCCCATTAAATAAATGTGTTATGAGGCATAAAGCCGCCCATTAAATACATGTTATGAGTTATAAAGCCGCCCATTGAATACATGTGTTATGAGGCATAAAGCCGTCCATTAAATACATGTTATGAGGCATAAAGCCGTCCATTAAATAAATGTGTTATGAGGCATAAAGCCGCCCATTGAATACGTGTTATGAGGCTCAAAGCCGTGTTCATTCAGCTGCAAACCGGCTTAAGGCCCCGTCACACCATAACGTTCTGGTCAGCGTTTGAGGAAACGTTGGTAATCGTTCGTGGTCGCTGGCATAGCGCCAGAAGAGCGTTGGGTGAACGCTGGTGAACGTCGGAGAACGCTGGTCCAAAAATAAAGTTTTGAACATGCACAAAAGTTCTCATGGAGACCAGCGTTCTTCAATGTTTAACGTTAAACGCTGGAGATCGTTCGCGGAACGTTCGCCGAACGTTGCACGCGTTCGGCTATTGTTAGTCAGTCGTTACCCTAGCGTTACTTGGTTGTTATTAATCGTTCACAATCTTTGCTTTGCAGTGAACGACTCACTGGTACACATCCCACATTGTGCGCATATTTTCGGATTGGAGATGGAGTGTGTGTGTGGGTCAGGACCAGTGCTCAGTCATACACTCATCCGACATTGTGTGCCTATTTTCGGATTGGAGATAGAGTACAGACGACATGGAGATGGAGTTTAGCAGTAGCCCCCCTCACACGCTTTTTTCCTCTTGGCGGCATGATGTGCACTGTTCAATATCCAGAAGAACGGTCACGGTTACGGTGGTTGTCAGGGGGCGTGGTAAAGCCACGTGCGCTGGAGGCGCGCACACACACACACCTGTCTGCAATTGCCGTGGCTGATTGCTAATCCCCTCACCTGGGGTCTATAGACCCTGGCTCCCCGTTACCCCGGGGTTAGGTCGTACGTCATACTTTGTTCATGTTACGTTGTACATTCTGGACGGAATCGCCACGCTGATCCCGGAGATCCAGATCCTTTACCTATCTCGCGTCACCCGCCTGTCTCGCGTTACGCTGGTCTATACAAGCTCCCCGGTAATTAGAATTACATGTCGTACCTGTAGCGACCGGTACCCAGACCCCTGGACTGTCCCTGATCACTCTCGTGTTGTGTTTGCTTGAAATAAAGCTCTGTTATAGCTCCACTGTGTCTTGGTCTAAGTTCTGCGTCCCACCGAACAATCCACTCGTGACAAGAACAACTGATTTCCCCGCGTTTTATACCCGTTTGAACACGGTGACACGTCAGCACACGCTAATAGTTTTCAGGGGTGTCTTACGTGGTCGCTGGTACACGCTCCTCATGCGTTAGTCACACGCTAATTCATGCGTTAGTCCCACGTTAGTCCCACGCCAGATGTACACGCTCACCCTAGAACGCTCGAAAATTGAACGATTAGAACGTTCATAGAACGCTGACCAGAACGTTATGGTGTGACGGGGCCTTAACCAGTCTAAAGGGCAAATAAAAAAAAGAAAAGATGAACCATTCAAGTCGCTTGCCCCACCCAGCTGAAAATCTATATCGTCCATGTAGAAGATAGTTCTCAGGTTTTGTTGGCCTCTAAAAACTCTAGACACCATCTCACCGAGGTCCACGTGACCTTCTAGGAACCGTGACGCCGTTTCCAAGAGAATTGATCGGTCAGTAGGCCGGGCGCAGTGACACGTATTGACCCGTCATCTGGAACATGACCCGCTCCGGAGCAGGTGATAGCTCCCACAGACCACAAGATTTTCAAAGTCGTCCGATCGCTTGCCAGTTCACACAAAACAACTCGCTGCCTTGGGGCGTCACACTACAGGGGATCACACACACTACACAATCTGTCACCAGGGGATATCCTCAAAGAGTCTTCCTGGTCCAAGTGGTTGATTTGTAAAAATAAAAAAATGAAAGAACATGGATGAAAGGATAAATTGCCACACACGTGCAGCAGGGATTGTCTTTCCATCTTTTGCTGGTCAGCTAGCGCTCTTTGTTGTCCAGTTTGTGGACGACTCTGAAGGCCTCCAGGAACTCCGTGAAGTCGATGCCGCCGTCCTTGTTGAAGTCCATGCTGCGCGCCAGGCCGTCGATGGCGCCTTCGTCGAGGGCGACGCCCAGGTGAGCGCTGAACAGGCGCCAGGTGTGGCGGAACTCGTCCAGGGAGATCAGACCTGGACACCAACGTGAACAAACAAACATGAGAATCCGGAGACACATTCCAGACAGAAACAACCGGAATTATCAGCTCTTTGTTTGATTTAAGTGGTTCTAGAGGCTCTTTGATTGATTTAAGACGAGCGTTGTACCAGAATGATCTTGGTCTATAATGTTGAATATGATCTCCAGGTCTGTCCGGTATCGGATCAGAGTTTCCGTCAGGTTTGGTGTGACCTGAAGATGGAAAGATGGGCGGTGGGTGGAGAACAGTTATTTAACACTTTCCTGTGCCAACAAAGTATCTTTAACAAAACACAAGGCAAAATTACTATTACCACCAATGATCATCAAAGCTGACAACAATCCCAACCCATCACCACATAATTGTGGCCAGTCACGCAGGATATAGGGTAGTCTAGGGTGTCCAAAAGTACCAGGTTCGATCCCCCAATGTCTGCAACCTACCTGAAGACATCCTTAAGCTCTCCAAGGTGCCATGTGTCCAAATTCACCGAGTGTCTACATATCTGATAAAACTTTACCATAAGTGCACATTCATGAACTATTAATTAACAGTTGCAGTAATAAGATCAACTAACAGTTAACTAATGGTGTGGGAATCATTAACTTTCACTTTATTTGTCCCCAGTGGGGGGGGGCAATTAGTAATTTTATGTTAACTAAGGAATAAATGAATACATTATATAATAGCCTCTCACCTCTATGCTAATGTTATCGTCACTGCTTTAACTCTTTTGAAGTGTTACCCAATGACCCTCAGACAAACTGTCTTCCTGACCTGGGGCAGCTGGGGCCCGGGGCCCATGGAGTCGAAGCAGGACAGGTACACCACGCTGCCGTCGGGGGCCAGGCGCACCAGGTGAGGTCGCAGCGTCCTCCACGGGAGGTCCAGCCTCAGGACAGACTCCAGGACCTGGGCCCACTCGCTGACCGACACGTAGCCTGGTGGTACACACGTGTATGACTAGGTGATAAACCGGGAGCCACAGTACACGCGTGATGTAGGAGAACACGCTCATGATAAACAACATCCTTCAGGGAGCGCTTCTCAATGCGTACTAATCTGTTACCATAGTGAGGAGTTTGGAGGAATAGGACCCCTTGTGGTATCAACAGACAGCCGGACAGATAGACCTGTGTTGTTGTGTTGTAGACCGACAGAAATTAGACAGACCTGTGTTGTGGTGTTATGAGGCATAAAGCCGTCCATTGAAATCATGTGTTATGAGGCGCAAAGCCGTGTTCATTCAGCTGCAAACCGGCTAACGGTCTAAAGGGCAAATAAAAAAAAGAAAAGATGAACCATTCAAGTCGCTTGCCCCACCCAGCTGAAAATCGATATTGTCCAAGACAGACAGACATGTGTTGTGGTGGTGTGTGCAGACAGACAGACAGCCTGTCTGTCTGTCTACACACACCACAACACAGACAGACTGACATACCTGTGTTAGACAGACAGACCAGTGGTTCTCAAACTATTTTCAATAATGTACCCCCTTTGAAAAAAATGTCAGCCAAGTACCCCCTGATCAGCGCAAAAACAATTTGGTAGGGGAAAAAAGTCTATATAAAGAGGTCTAGTACAGCGCTGCACCATCAGTGTCTGATTTATTAAAACAACAACCTTGTAACTGAGAAACACTTTAATGCTACATTTCAAATGTTTTAAATCGAATCACTATATTCATGGCAAACCAATTTTGACATCATGCAATAACACTAAGATGACATTAGTTGAATTTAACTGATCCTTTTAAGTAATTTAATTTAAGTAATTTAGTGAGAAACATGGGCTTGTGCTTCACTGAGGATCTTTGTCATTCTCGGTGACAGGGAGGCAACTGCAGTATTTAAAGTTTTTTCCAGGCACAGTCTGTTTCTTTTCTTGTTTTTTATCAATGTCATTGCAGAAAAGGAGGCCTCACATAAATATGTGGAACCAAATGGTAAAAGCAGCTCCAAAGCTTTCTTTCCCAGCTCAGGGTGCTCCTTCTTCACACACACCCAAAACTGTATGAGAGTAGATGTGTCAAACTTCATCTGTAGGCCACGGTCAGATGACACATCCAAGAGAGTTTCCTGATGACTGACAGAAAGCTTTCTGCTATTTGCATCAGACAAGAGAAATGGGTTTCTCACCCAATCCAACTGTGAAGATTTGTCCTCCATGTCAGGGAAGTAAGAATGAAAACTAGCAATCAAGTTGGTCAAATGTCCTTCTATGATTAACTTCACTGGAGCTATCTCCACATCCTCACTGGAAAGGAAAGCATCCACCTGAGGAAAGCAGGTGAAATCCCCCTCTGCACATGCCCTTTTCCACAGCTCTAATTTCTTCAGAAAACCGCCCACCTTGTCATACAGGTTCAGAATGTTGGTGTCCTTGCCCTGCAGACACACATTCAGTTTGTTAAGTTTGCTGAATATATCTGCCAGATAGCTAAGCTTTGCAAGCCAGTCTGTGTCCTCAAACAAGATGGCATGGGGAGATCCGTGCTCTGACAGAAAGGTGCGCACTTCAGATCGTAATTCCAACAGCCTGTTGAGTATTCTCCCTGAGAGAGCCAGCGCACTTCTGTGTGTAATAGCAGTTGTGTGTGTTCCGCTCCCATGTTTTCACACAGGCGGCGAAACAGTCGCGCATTAAAGTGGCCTTGACTTAATAAAGTTGATTACTTTTACACTGTCGTTCAGAACGTCATGCAACACAGGACTCATTTTCTTGGAGGCCAGTGCTTCCCTGTGTATGACACAGTGAGCCCACTGCACTTCAGGGTTTTCATTTAGAATCCGCGCCATGAGCCTTCACGCGGCCTGTCATAGACGCAGCTGCATCAGTACAGACACTGGTGCAGGATTTCCAGTTCAGACCGTTTTTACCAAAAAACGCATTAACAACATTCAAAATGTCCTCCCCAGTTGTTTTCCCCTCCAAACTCTTGCAGAAAAGTATGTGTTTGCGAATGTCGTCAGTATCAACGTATCTCACAAACGCAACAAGCTGTGCGTTTCCACTGACATCTGTCGATTCATCAAGCTGGAGGGAAAAGGATTCGCCGAGTTTTCCCACAACCTGATCAACAATGTCTGTTCCCATGGTATCTATTCTGCGACAAACGGTGTCATTTGACAAAGGCACAGTTTTTAACTTATCCGCCGCGTTTTTGTCCAGCATAGTCTCGGCCAATACAACAGCGACTGGAAGTAAAAGGTCTTCAGCTATGGTGAATGGCTTTAGCTATGAGCAAAGACACCGCATAAGACGCCTGGAGTGCTTTGGCTGATGTTGTGGAGACTTTTCGGATCGTTTCTTGAGATGATCTGAAGTCCGAAAATTTTCTTTTAAAAAACTCTGGTGGCTTACCAACATGACATGGATGTTTTGTGCCGAGATGTCGTTGAAGGTGCGCTGGCTTCATGGAACTGTTGACTAATTTCTCCCCGCAAAACAAGCACAGTGCCTTGGGAGGGTTGCAGCTAGTTGAGGTAAATCCCATTAAACACATTCATCCTGATACTGACGGTATTTTGTTGGATCTGTTTTCGCTTTCTTTTACTT
>CM051005.1:4792948-4818884 GCA_027704905.1 Muraenolepis orangiensis | reverse complement strand
ACGCCGGCGCCGCTGCTTCCTGGGAACGTGCCATTACCATCACAACCATAATCACGACAAACGCCACGTTACTGATGAATAAATACTATATAGTATAATATATATAGACCTATCTAAAAGTGATAACCGAAATACATATTTTACTTCTAATGTTATTAAGGTTATGAAGGCGTTATTAAGGGTTATGAAGGTGTCATTAAGGTTATGAAGGCGTTAAGGGGTATCAATGCATTATTAAGGGTTATCAAGGTGTTAACAATGGGTATCAAGGTGTTATTAAGAGGTATCAATGTGTTAAGGGGTATCAAGGCATTATTAAGGGTTATCAAGGTGTAAATTAATGTATAAAGTAGTATCAAGGTTTTATTATTAAAGACATTATTAAGAGTTATCAAGGTGGTATTAAGGGGTATCAAGACGTTATAATGAGGTATCAATGTGTTATTAAGAGTTATCAAGGTGGTTTTAAGGGGTATCAAGGTGTGCATTAAGCATCACAACATGATGTTCCAGGAATCTACTGCAGTCTCACATAGTTCAGTTTAGCGATTTCCTTTTATTCCTTCAAGCAGATTTAATGGGCGGAGACTATTTTCCCTCCTGGCAACAAGGAGCACCGGCCGGAGCCACCGGTGGCAGTGGCTGTCTGCTGACCTCAGGCTGCTGGTCGTCTGCTTGTAGGGTCGGCTCACGTCTAGCTGCTGCACACTGTGTCTGGGCAGCCGCAGAGCTGACTTCACCTGGAGGAGAGAGAGGAGAGGAGACATGAAGAGAGAGGAGACATGAAGAATGGAGAGGAGACACAAAGAGGAGACACAGAGGGGAGAGAGGAGGAGACACAGAGAGGAGAGAGGAAACACGGAGAGGAGAGGAGAGAGAAGACACAGAAAGGAGAAGGAGAGAGGACGCATGGAGAGAAGAGGAGAGAGGAGACAGAGAGAAGAAGAGAGAGGAGACACAAAGAGAAGAGGAGAGAGGAGACAGAGAGGAGAAACAGAGGAGGATTACTTAGCTTTTTGTCTAGCACCCCATTTCAATTAAAAAACACAACAGACACATCTTTAATATAAAATAATAGGATTAAATTAAATTGCATTGTTGTAACTTAACAAG
This sequence comes from Muraenolepis orangiensis, assembly GCA_027704905.1. NCBI lineage: Eukaryota > Metazoa > Chordata > Actinopteri > Gadiformes > Muraenolepididae > Muraenolepis > Muraenolepis orangiensis. The sequence goes on along the minus strand of CM051005.1, from coordinate 4,817,771 downwards.
TAACATGTTACTTAAGCACAGGTACATGTGCAGGTGTTTCAGGCTGTAATCTAGATCAACTACTAGAGAACATCTACTTCTCAAATCTAGAACGGTTCTCTGGACTGTTTCATGACCTTTATAAATAAGTACAGTGTGCATACGTTTGCACGTTACCCCCCGGTCCCATGTACCTTGTGTCTCTCTATGGAGTTGAGGAAGTCCAGGTCCGTCTGGTCCGATTTCCCCCCGTGAACCACCAACACCTTGCTGTCGATGACCGTGGCGACGGGCAGGAGGCTGAACACGTCCTGGAACAGCTGGAGGAGCTCCCGGCCGTGAGTCTACACACGACCACAGTGGAGAGTTCAGGGTTGTTGTTCTTCATCCATCACCTCTAGCCGATAGCAGCTACCTTTATTCATTCTAAATGGCTGTTGTTGTTGGCACAGTAACTAAGCATTTACCAAAGCAATGCAAAAGCAGGAACAAAAAAAGGAACAATTGGGGCCAGGGAAAACAGAAAAAGTGAATTATCAAATACCAACATGTCAGAATAAGACCAAATGAAAACATAGGTTTTAGATATAGAGTACCATGAAAAGGAAGAAAGTAGTAATTGTATTAATTGTTCAGACTGACTGACTGTACCTTGTACTTCTGCATCACTTCTTTGGTGAATCCATATCTGTAACAACACTCATGTCAGATCCCGTTTATGTTTTGGTTCACTTCTAAAAATATCACCCCACATTGTCAGATAAAGGCAAAGGGTTTATTTGTCTCGTATGTCCGCCACTGAAAGCCTCACAGTGATGACCCTTTGTTGCATGTAGTGTTTACTTCATTTACTACAGTTTTAGAACCCTTTCAAGGTACACACACTATGAAATACTGACTGAACAAATTACATTTCTACCCTAAAATCAAACACTTGAACAATTGTACAGTTATTTTTTAACAAATATTTGTGTATTTGTAGACCAACAGACCTCACCATAAACATGATGTGGTCTGTTGGTTTACAAACCTGGACCTCATGATGTGGTCTCCTGGTGTGTTCTACCAACCTGGACCTCATGTGATCTGTTGGTCCACCAACCTGGACCTCATTATGTGGTCTGTCCTTATGTGGTCTGTTGGTCTACCAACCTGGTGTCACAGCCGGGTGTAGGTGGGACCCAAAAGCAGGGAGAACAGACGTCAGATGGAACAGGTGCTTTAATGTCGGATCAAAGGCAGAGGTACAGACAGGGCAAATCCAAAACGTGGTCAAGGCAAGCAGAGGTCGGTAACAGGTAAGTTGAGGGTTGAGGCAGAGGTACAAAAACGCAAGGCAAAAACGAGGTTGTTATCCTGGCGAGGGTCAGAACACGGCGGATCAATAGGCAGAACAACAATGAACTGAGCTTGATACGAACGTGAGGCTTTCTGAAAATCGGGGTGATGATCCAGCAACGAGTTAGACAACAGACACGGCTTAAATACAGCTGGGTAATGAGGTGCGATTGACAACAGGTGATTGAAACAGCTGACAGGGAAAACACGGAGCGGCATCTTGGAACGGAGTCGTGACATCGCAGATCCAGGAAGCCAGTGGAGATCCAGGACTAGGAGTGTGAAGAGCTGAGTTGGATCGTGACAGTACCCCTCCCTCTACGGACGTCCCCTGACGTCCTAAGCATGGCATCTGGATGTCTCCGGTGAAACTCCGAGATGAGTGTTTGGTCCAAAACGTGCCTGGCAGGCACCCAGCTTCTCTCCTCTGGTCCGTAACCCTCCCAGTCCACCAGGTATTGAAGGCCACGCCCCCAGCGTCGCACCTTGAGCAGCTTCTTGACCATGAACGCCTCTCCTCCATCAATGATCCTAGGCGGCGGAGGAGGGAGAGGAGGGGGGGGACAAGGGACTAGACAACACAGGTTTCATTTGTGACACATGGAATGACGGGTGAATGCGGCGCATAGACAGCGGAAGAGCCTGATCGTGCACGGATTAATGATCTTGGAAATGGGGAAAGGACCGATGTACCTAGGCGCTTGTTTTATAGAGGTCACCTTGAGGGGAATGTGCCTGGTGGACAACATCACCCCCTGACCTGGCTGGTAGCGCGGAGCCTTATAATGCAGAGACGACGTAGCACCCTCCTGGCTCTGGTCCAGGTCCTCCGACAGCGCTGAATGAACCGTTGGGCTGAGGGTACTGCCACTTCCTCCTCTTGGGACGGGAAGAGGAGGTTGGTAGCCCAGACTGCACTGGAATGGTGACAGTCCTGTAGCGGAGGAGGGCAGGGAATTATGGGCGTACCCAACCCATGGTAACATCCTTGACCAGGCAGTGAGGTTAGCAGATAACATGCAGCGCAAGGCCACCTCCAGCTTCTGGTTCGTCCTCTCTGTCTGGCCGTTGGCCTGGGGGTGATATCCGGAGGACAGACTGGAGGTTGCTCCCAGCAGCTTACAAAACAGCTGCCAAAACCGAGCAGAAAACTGTGGTCCCCTGTCAGAAACAATGTCAGTTGGCAGACTGTGAATCCTGAACACATGCGTAATCATCACATCAGCCGTCTCCTTAGCAGAGGGTAATTTAGGCAGTGGCACGAAATTTGCCGCTTTGGAAAAACGATAGACTATGGTTAGGATGCAGGTGTTGCCATCCGAGGGGGGGGAGACCAGTGACAAAATCGATCGCCAAATGAGACCAAGGTCGTCGGGGAATCGGTAGTGGCCTGAGGAGCCCAGCCGGGGATCGATTGCTCATCTTGTTCCGTGCGCCGACGGGACATGCAGCGACATAAGCCTTCACGTCATCACTTAACGTAGACCACCAGAAACGCCGTTTAACGAGAGACGATGTCCGTGACACGCCTGGATGACAGGCCAGCCTTGAATTATGTCCCCAGTCCACGACATCAGCTTGAGATGCTGGGGGAACAAAGAGTCGACCAGAGGGCAAGTCACTTGGTCCTGGTTCCCGAGCCAGCGCCTCCTGGACAGTCCTCTCAATCTCCAGCGAGGTGGCTCCCACCAAGCAGCGAGCAGGCAGGATCGTCTTGGCGTTGTCCGGGTCATCTATAGGGGCAAAAACTCGGGAGAGTGCAACAGTGCATTCTTAGAACCAGGGCGATAAGATAATGAAAAATTAAAACAAGCGCAAAACAGTGGCCATCTGTCTTGACAAGAGTTTAACTTCTTAGCAGATTTGATGTACTCCAGATTACGATGATCCGTCCAGACTAAAAAAGGAATATTGGTTCCCTCCAACCAATGCCTCCATTCTGCAAATGCAAATTTTATCGCCAGCAGTTGCCGGTGCCCGACATCGTAATTCCTCTCCGGCGTCAACCGATGAGAAAAAACGTCTCAAACGCCTCCTCAGCCAGTCTATTCCAGGTGAACGGCTGCTTGACAGATGTGAAGGCAGTAAGGGGAGCAGCCACTGAGCTATCATTTCTGAAGAAATGGCGATAGAAATTAGCAAAACCCAGAAAACATTGCAGTTCCCGTCTGGAGGTTGGGGTAGGCCACTTGGTCACAGCTGCCACCTTGACAGGATCCATCTTAATCGCATCATGAGAGATACAGAACCCTAAAAAATAAGTCTGTTACGTGAAACTCACACTTCTCAGCTTTAACGTACAGCTGGTTCTCCAGCAGCCTCTGGAGTATCTGGCGAACGTGGACGTGATGTAGGGATGTGGAAAAAATGAATGTCATCCAAATAAACAAAAACAAACTGATTAATGAAATCTCTGAGCACATCGTTGACTAGATCAGGTGCATTTGACAGCCCGAACGGCACCACCAGATACTCGTAGTGCCCAGTCGTGGTGTTGAATGCCGTCTTCCATTCATCTCCGTCTCGAACCCTGACAAGATGGTAGGCATTGCGTAGATCCAGCTTGGTGAAACATCTGGCCCCCTGGAGTAACTCGAAAGCAGAGTTCATTAATGGCAACGGATAGCGATTCTTGACTGTCACATCATTAAGGCCTCGATAGTCGATACAGGGGCGTAGCGATTTATCCTTCTTCTCCACAAAGAAAAACCCTGCTGGAGAGGAAGAAGGACGAATAATTCCCGCTGCCAGAGACTCGTTGATGTACTTCTCCATAGCTGCTCTTTCGGCCGGGCAGAGTGAGTAGATGCGTCCCTTGGGAGGAGACACGCCTGGTAGCAGGTCAATTGCGCAGTCAGAGTCAGTGTGGGGGTAAGGACGTGGCTCGTGACTTACTGAACACCAACTTTAAGTCAGTGTACTCAGTGGGAACCTTAGACAGGTCCGGGTACTCTTCGTTGGCCAACGGAGTGGACTGACTAGAAGATTTTGCCGCCTGTAGACAGTTAGCCAGGCAAAAATCACTCCAACCGGTGATGGTACTTGACTCCCACTTAACCTGGGGATTGTGCTTGGCTAACCAGGGTAATCCCAGTACAATGGCCACCTGAGCCTGGTCCATGACAAAAAATGAAATCTCCTCTGTGTGATTACCCGGCACACAGTGAGTGGTTCGGTGACGTGGGAGACGGGGTTGAGGGTGTGACCGTTGAGAGTGTGGACTGACAGAGGGTGATCTAAATCTTAGACACGGATATTATATTTCTTCACGGTAGCGGCCTGAATGAACTTCCGGTCTGCTCCTGAATCAATGAGAGCGGGGAGAGAAACCGTCTGACTAGGAAGATGAATCTGAACAGTCAAAAACTGCCTGGTCGATGATGCTGACTTGAGCGTGATGCTCAGGAGCGCCGCTGAGGAGGGTTGATTGGAGCGTTTGCGGGGACAGCGCTGACTGAAGTGGCCCTGCTGGCCACAGTAGAAGCACGCCTGGGTGTCCCGCTGGCGTTGATGCTCCTCAAGCGAGACCCTAGCTCTACCCAACTGCATGGGCTCGTCCTCCTCAGCACTGGGGAACTGATAGTCCATGAATTGATGTGAAGTGCTAGAACGAGACCTTAAACGGGTATCAGTACGTCCGGCCACCTCGATCAATGTGTCCAAGTTATGGGGAAGATCATGGGAGACCAATTCGTCCCATAGTCCACCAAAAAAGGCATCAAATACGGCCTGCTGACCCCAGTCACAGGAGGCCGCCAATGTTCTGAAATCGATGGCATAATCATAAGTAGAACGGTTACCTTGTCGAAGGCGGAGTAATTCCCTCGCTGCTTCTCTTCCACAGAGAGAGCGATCGAACACCCGCCTCATCTCGTCTGAGAATTCCCTAAACAAGACACAACAAGGCGAGTCTGTGTCCCACATTGCTGTTCCCCATTCTCGGGCCCTTCTAGAGAGTAGTGAGACGACATACGCCACCTTGGTACGTTCTGTGGGGAACATGGAGATCTGCAGCTCCATGGCCAGGGAGCATGGAGAGGCCTGAGATGTTGGTAGTCTGGGTTCATGGCGAGGAGGTACTGGGATAGCAAGAGGAGCTGGGGGAGCGGGGTCGACCGGAGGTGGGGCAGCGGTGCCCCTCAGATCCCGTACCTCGGTCGTCAGAGAGGCAAGGGACTCGGCAACGGCATTGAACCTGTGGTGAAGGGCTCCAATGCCCTGTTGGTGGGACCCGAGCAGGGCGCCCTGTACCTTTATCGCAACTAACATCCTGTTCAGCTCTGCTGGGTCCATCATGGCTGGATCATACTGTCACAGCCGGGTGTAGGTGGGACCCAAAAGCAGGGAGAACAGACGTCAGATGGAACAGGTGCTTTAATGTCGGATCAAAGGCAGAGGTACAGACAGGGCAAATCCAAAATGTGGTTAAGGCAAGCAGAGGTCGGTAACAGGTAAGTCGAGGGTTGAGGCAGAGGTACAAAAACGAAAGGCAAAAACAAGGTTGTTATCCAGGCGATGGGTCAGAACACGGCGGATCAATAGGCAGAACAACAATGAACTGAGCTTGATACGAACGTGAGGCTTTCTGAAAATCGGGGTGATGATCCAGCAACGAGTCAGACAACAGACACGGCTTAAATACAGCTGGGTAATGAGGTGCGATTGACAACAGGTGAGTTGAGAAGGAAACGGCTGACAGGGAAAACACGGAGTGGCATCTTGGAACGGAGTCGTGACATCGCAGATCCAGGAAGCCAGCGGAGATCCAGGACTAGGAGCGTGAAGAGCTGGGTTGGATCGTGAAACCTGGACCTCATGATGTGGTCTGTTGGTCTACCAACCTGGACCTCATGATGTGGTCGGCTGGTGTGATCTACCAACCTGGACCTCATGATGTGGTCTGTTGGTCCACCAACCTGGACTTCATGATGTGGTCTGTTGGTCCACCAACCTGGACCTCATGATGTGGCCTGTTGGTCCACCAACCTGGACCTCATGATGTGGTCTGTTGGTACACCAACCTGGATCTCATGATGTGGTCTGTTGGTCCTCCAACCTGGACCTCATGATGTGGTCTGTTTCTGAACCTCATGATGTGGTCTGTTGGTCTACCAACCTGGACCTCATGATGTGGTCTGTTCCTTGACTTCATGATGTAGTCTGTTCCTTGACCTCATGATGTGGTCTGTTTCTGAACCTCATGATGTGGTCCGTTGGTCTTCAAACCTGGACCTCATGATGTGGTCTGTTCCTTGACCTCATGATGTGGTCTATTCCTGAACCTCATGATTTGGTCCGTTGGGTCTCTCCCACCCACCTGAGGTTCATAATGTGGTCCTCGTGGTTTCCCCGGTTCAGGTGCATGTGGTTGGGGTAGAGCAGTAGATAGGCGAACAGGAGCAACACCACTTGCTTGCCCCGGTCCACAAAGTCCCCGTTGAAGACGTATGGCGTGTCAGCGGACGGAAGGCCGTTCTCGGACAGGAAGTGATATCAAATATAAAATATTTAGAGCCAGATTTATTACCATTTTTAAAACTTTTCATAATTTATTTTATCCGATTTTTAAGAAAGAATAGATATCCACATATCCAATATCCAGAAATGTTAATAACAATGCACATGTGTAAACTAGAAGGCCCTCAAAAAAGTCTCCTGGATCAAGATTTGGATCCGGATTTGGGTCAAAATCTAATCAACTGTTCCTTGGCCCATAAATAATCTGTGTGTCTAATTCCACACATAACTTTTAGAGTTATCTTGCCAACAGACAGACATACAGGGCCAAACAAATGTTACCTCCTCCCATCTTGGATGGCGGTCATGAAAGGAGCGTCCACGTCGCGGCCCTGGGAGTATTGGCGAGATCGACAAGATCGACAAGATCGACTAGATCAACTAGATACTGCTAATCCTATCACCACTACAAGCAACAGTTACAAGCTACAAAACAGCCACAAGCTACGCTAAAAGCTACGCTGGAAGCTGCAAGCAAGCCACAGAACACCAAGAGAAAACATCATGCCTGGAGATAGACACAAAGGTCGATGTCGTAAACGAGGGACCTCCTCAAGACCGGCATTGACAGTCATATCTGTGAACATTGAAGGGTTCTCCTCTGCAAAACAAACCATCTTAGCCGACTTATGCAGCAAGCAACACTGTGACGTCCTCTGCTTGCAAGAGACGCACAGAGGGAGTGAAAACAACCGCCCCACCATACCAGGAATGGTCCTGGCCATTGAGCGACCTCACCGGCAGTACGGCAGTGCTATATTTGTAAAAACAGGCTCAGCTATAGAAGATACAGATATGTCAGATGACCATAATATCGAAGTCCTATCTGTTGAGCTAAGCAGTGTTGTAGTAACATCTGTCTATAAATCACCACCTGTAGACTTTGTATTTTCCCAGCCAATCCCCAAAGTACACGGCAAACCACAGATCATTATTGCTTCAACAGCCACAGTACCCAGTGGGGCTACCCTGAAATGAACAAGGATGGAGAAGCAGTAGAGGACTGGATGGATACTAACCAACTAAGTCTGATCCATGACCCCAAGCTACCACACTCGTTTTTCAGTGCTCGCTGGAAACGTGGCTACAACCCAGATCTCACCATGGTCACAAGTAACATCGCTGGACTGTGTAAAAAGACTGCTGGACCCTATTCCATCAAGCCAACACCGTCCCATTGGGATCCTAATCAATGCGGCTGTAGTCCCAAGCTGTAGAGTTGAATATATACCAGGACATTCAAAGGACTGTGCAGGACTCTATGACAACTACGTCAGCATGTTTGAAGCAGATCCCTTCTCAGATGAAACAACTGCCCAAGGCGAGAAGGTAATGGAAAGCATTGCCCAAGAGCGAAGCAAGACCTGGAATGCTCTTATAGAGTCCACAGACATGTCAAAAAACAGCAAGAAAGCATGGGCACTTATTCACAAGCTACGGGGTGATCCTAAAGCAGCTCCTCAGCACCCAAAAGTCACTGCCAACCAAGTTGCCAACCAATTGCTCGAAAATGGAAAGAGTAGAAAGAGAGGGAAAAAGACCAAGCTGAACTGCAAGAAATACATCGAGGACCCTGCTTTTACAAGACAGCTTACTATGGAAGAGCTGGAAGGGGGAATCTCTATCCTCAAACCAGGAAAGGCAATTGGACTGGATGATATTGCAACGGAACAGATGAAGCACTTCGGTCACAAGGCAAAGACGTGGCTTCTACAGCTCTACAATGAGTGCTTAACAACACACAAGCTCCCTAACATCTGGAAGAAAGCCCACATTATAGCACTGCTGAAACCTGGGAAAGATCCATCCGCTCCCAAGAACTTCAGACCAATCTCACTTTTGAGCCACACCTACAAGCTCTTCGAACGTCTGATCCTTAACAGAATTGGTACCTTTGTTGACGAACACCTCATCCCTGAACAAGCAGGTTTCCGCCCTGGCAAGTCAACAACTAGCCAAGTACTCAACCTCACCCAGTACATCGAAGACGGATATGAGGAAGGGATGGTAACTGGTGTGGTGTTTGTTGACCTCTCAACTGCCTATGACACAGTCAACCACAGACGTCTCCTCAGCAAGATCCTGGAGACCACAAGAGACACCCGTCTGACAGTTGATTGAAAGCATGCTTGAAAATAGGCACTTCTTCGTTGATCTAGGACAGTGGTTCTCAAATGGGGGTACGCGGACCCCTAGGGGTACGTTGGAGTACTGCAGGGGGTACAATACATTAAATTAAAATGTAAATTAAAATTCGGTAAAAAACATTTGATATTCAATAATTCTGTTTTTAATGGAATCGTTACTGCCGTAAACTGTGCTAACAACATAAGGTTAGGTTACACAATCACGTTCAATTGTGAGCGGGAAGAAAGTTTTGAAAATGGATTAATGGTTGAAAAAACGTAGCAGCGATACAGCTGAGAACACTGAGAAAGAAGTAAAAAAGAAAGCGAAAACAGATCCAACAAAATACCGTCAGTATCAGGATGAATGTGTTTAATGGGATTTACCTCAACTAGCTGCAACCCTCCCAAGGCACTGTGCTTGTTTTACGGGGAGAAATTAGTCAACAGTTCCATGAAGCCAGCGCACCTTCAACGACATCTCGGCACAAAACATCCATGTCATGTTGGTAAGCCACCAGAGTTTTTTAAAAGAAAATTTTCGGACTTCAGATCATCTCAAGAAACGATCCGAAAAGTCTCCACAACATCAGCCAAAGCACTCCAGGCGTCTTATGCGGTGTCTTTGCTCATAGCTAAAGCCATTCACCATAGCTGAAGACCTTTTACTTCCAGTCGCTGTTGTATTGGCCGAGACTATGCTGGACAAAAACGCGGCGGATAAGTTAAAAACTGTGCCTTTGTCAAATGACACCGTTTGTTGCAGAATAGATACCATGGGAACAGACATTGTTGATCAGGTTGTGGGAAAACTCGGCGAATCCTTTTCCCTCCAGCTTGATGAATCGACAGATGTCAGTGGAAACGCACAGCTTGTTGCGTTTGTGAGATACGTTGATACTGACGACATTCGCAAACACATACTTTTCTGCAAGAGTTTGGAGGGGAAAACAACTGGGGAGGACATTTTTAATGTTGTTAATGCGTTTTTTGGTAAAAACGGTCTGAACTGGAAATCCTGCACCAGTGTCTGTACTGATGCAGCTGCGTCTATGACAGGCCGCGTGAAGGCTCATGGCGCGGATTCTAAATGAAAACCCTGAAGTGCAGTGGGCTCACTGTGTCATACACAGGGAAGCACTGGCCTCCAAGAAAATGAGTCCTGTGTTGCATGACGTTCTGAACGACAGTGTAAAAGTAATCAACTTTATTAAGTCAAGGCCACTTTAATGCGCGACTGTTTCGCCGCCTGTGTGAAAACACACACAACTGCTATTACACACAGAAGTGCGCTGGCTCTCTCAGGGAGAATACTCAACAGGCTGTTGGAATTACGATCTGAAGTGCGCACCTTTCTGTTAGAGCACGGATCTCCCCATGCCATCTTGTTTGAGGACACAGACTGGCTTGCAAAGCTTAGCTATCTGGCAGATATATTCAGCAAACTTAACAAACTGAATGTGTGTCTGTCTGCAGGGCAAGGACACCAACATTCTGAACCTGTATGACAAGGTGGGCGGTTTTCTGAAGAAATTACAGCTGTGGAAAAGGGCATGTGCAGAGGGGGATTTCACCTGCTTTCCTCAGGTGGATGCTTTCCTTTCCAGTGAGGATGTGGAGGTAGCTCCAGTGAAGTTAATCATAGAAGGACATTTGACCAACTTGATTGCACCAATTCTTACTTCCCTGACATGGAGGACAAATCTTCACAGTTGGATTGGGTGAGAAACCCATTTCTCTTGTCTGATGCAAATAGCAGAAAGCTTTCTGTCAGTCATCAGGAAACTCTCTTGGATGTGTCATCTGACCGTGGCCTACAGATGAAGTTTGACACATCTACTCTCATACAGTTTTGGGTGTGTGTGAAGAAGGAGCACCCTGAGCTGGGAAAGAAAGCTTTGGAGCTGCTTTTACCATTTGGTTCCACATATTTATGTGAGGCCTCCTTTTCCGCAATGACATTGATAAAAAACAAGAAAAGAAACAGACTGTGCCTGGAAAAAAGTTTAATAACTGCAGTTGCCTCCCTGTCACCGAGAATGACAAAGATCCTCAGTGAAGCACAAGCCCATGTTTCTCACTAAATTACTTAAATTAAATTACTTATTAAAAGGATCAGTTAAATTCAACTGTCATCTTAGTGTTATTGCATGATGTCAAAATTTTGTTTGCCATGAATATAGTGATTCGATTTAAAACATTTGAAATGTAGCATTAAAGTGTTTCTCAGTTACAAGGTTGTTGTTTTAATAAATCAGACACTGATGGTGCAGCGCTGTACTAGACCTCTTTATATAGACTTTTTTCCCCTACCAAATTGTTTTTGCGCTGATCAGGGGGTACTTGACTGACATTTTTTTTCAAAGGGGGTACATTATTGAAAATAGTTTGAGAACCACTGGTCTAGACCACAGGTCTGTCTGTCAGCCTGTCTGTCTAACACAGGTATGTCAGTCTGTCTGTGTTGTGGTGTGTGTAGACAGACAGACAGGCTGTCTGTCTGTCTACACACACCACCACAACACATGTCTGTCTGTCTTGGACAATATCGATTTTCAGCTGGGTGGGGCAAGCGACTTGAATGGTTCATCTTTTCTTTTTTTTATTTGCCCTTTAGACCGGTTAGCCGGTTTGCAGCTGAATAAACACGGCTTTGCGCCTCATAACACATGTATTCAATGGGCGGCTTTATGCCTCATAACACATGTATTCAATGGGCGGCTTTATGCCTCATAACACATGTATTCAATGGGCGGCTTTATGCCTCATAACACATGTATTCAATGGGCGGCTTTATGCCTCATAACACATGTATTCAATGGGCGGCTTTATGCCTCATAACACATGTATTCAATGGGCGGCTTTATGTCTACACACACCACAACACAGGTCTGTCTGACTTCTGTCGGTCTACAACACAACAACACAGGTCTATCTGTCCGGCTGTCTGTTGATACCACAAGGGGTCCTATTCCTCCAAACTCCTCACTATGGTAACAGATTAGTACGCATTGAGAAGCGCTCCCTGAAGGATGTTGTTTATCATGAGCGTGTTCTCCTACATCACGCGTGTACTGTGGCTCCCGGTTTATCACCTAGTCATACACGTGTGTATCACCAGGCTACGTGTCGGTCAGCGAGTGGGCCCAGGTCCTGGAGTCTGTCCTGAGGCTGGACCTCCCGTGGAGGACGCTGCGACCTCACCTGGTGCGCCTGGCCCCCGACGGCAGCGTGGTGTACCTGTCCTGCTTCGACTCCATGGGCCCCGGGCCCCAGCTGCCCCAGGTCAGGAAGACAGGAAGTTTGTCTGAGGGTCATTGGGTAACACTTCAAAAGAGTTAGTTAACTGTTAGTTGATCTTATTACTGCAACTGTTAATTAATAGTTCATGAATGTGCACTTATGGTAAAGTTTTATCAGATATGTAGACACTCTGTGAATTTGGACACATGGCACCTAGGAGAGCTTAAGGATGTCTTCAGGTAGGTTGCAGACATTGGGGGATCGAACCTGGTACTTTTGGACACCCTAGACTATCCTATATCCTGCGTGACTGGCCACAATTATGTGGTGATGGGTTGGGATTGTTGTCAGCTTTGATGATCATTGGTGGTAATAGTAATTTTGCCTTGTGTTTTGTTAAAGATACTTTGTTGGCACAGGAAAGTGTTAAATAACTATTCTCCCCCCCCCACCCACTGCCCATCTTTCCATCTTCAGGTCACACCAAACCTGGCGGAAACTCTGATCCGATACCGGACAGACCTGGAGATCATATTCAACATTATAGACCAAGATCATTCTGGTACAACGCTCGTCTTAAATCAATCAAAGAGCCTCTAGAACCACTTAAATCAAACAAAGAGCTGATAATTCCGGTTGTTTCTGTCTGGAATGTGTCTCCGGATTCTCATGTGTTTGTTTGTTCACGTTGGTGTCCAGGTCTGATCTCCCTGGACGAGTTCCGCCACACCTGGCGCCTGTTCAGCGCTCACCTGGGCGTCGCCCTCGACGAAGGCGCCATCGACGGCCTGGCGCGCAGCATGGACTTCAACAAGGACGGCGGCATCGACTTCACGGAGTTCCTGGAGGCCTTCAGAGTCGTCCACAAACTGGACAACAAAGAGCGCTAGCTGACCAGCAAAAGATGGAAAGACAATCCCTGCTGCACGCGTGTGGCAATTTATCCTTTCATCCATGTTCTTTCATTTTTTTATTTTTACAAATCAACCACTTGGACCAGGAAGACTCTTTGAGGATATCCCCTGGTGACAGATTGTGTAGTGTGTGTGATCCCCTGTAGTGTGACGCCCCAAGGCAGCGAGTTGTTTTGTGTGAACTGGCAAGCGATCAGACGACTTTGAAAATGTTGTGGTCTGTGGGAGCTATCACCTGCTCCGGAGCGGGTCATGTTCCAGATGACGGGTCAATACGTGTCACTGCGCCCGGCCTACTGACCGATAAATTATCTTGGAAACGGCGTCACGGTTCCTAGAAGGTCACGTGGACCTCGGTGTGCCCATGGTGAGATGGTGTCTAGAGTTTTTAGAGGCCAACAAAACCTGAGAACTATCTTCTACATGGACGATATAGATTTTCAGCTGGGTGGGGCAAGCGACTTGAATGGTTCATCTTTTCTTTTTTTTATTTGCCCTTTAGACTGGTTAAGGCCCCGTCACACCATAACGTTCTGGTCAGCGTTCTATGAACGTTGTAATCGTTCAATTTTCGAGCGTTCTAGGGTGAGCGTGTACATCTGGCGTGTGACTAACGCATGAATTAGCGTGTGACTAACGCATGAGGAGCGTGTACCAGCGACCAGGGGCGTTTTTAGGATTTGAAAACATCCGGGGCTTAGCCCAGAGGCAGGGATGCAAACAGGAAACGCTGAAAAAAGAGAAGTTTTTCCAAAAAAGCTGTAACTTCCCTCCCGAATCCATGTGACGGAGCAAAAATTATTTTTTCATTTATTTATTAAAATAACGCATAAAATAGTGTTTTTAACTTACAATCAGATCAGATTTTGGGGTTTGTGTTTAGTTAATTTTATTGCATATACATTCATGTATTACAATCATTAGAGAAAGGCAACGACAACTAACGTGCGCGCCGACTGCTGAAGCTTGTGAGGGTGAATGACGACGTAGCGACCTGGTGTTAACCCTCTGTGTGCCAATGCTATATTAGTGGATTTAAAAAAGAATAATAATAATAATAATTCATTGTTATTCTTAACTGTTCAAATATCATTGAAACCACAGCATAAGAGAAGCTTTGAGAGCATGCAATCAAAAAATAAAAAAGTTATTTTTTTTTTTTTTATTATTTTTTTTTACAGAAAATGTATATATACATTCGGGGCTAATTACAAAACATCCGGGGCTTTAGCCCCGAATAAAACAGCCTAGCGACGCCACTGCCAGCGACCACGTAAGACACCCCTGGAAAGTATTAGCGTGTGCTGACGTGTCACCGTGTTCAAACGGGTATAAAACGCGGAGAAATCAGTGGATTCAGTTGTTCTTGTCACGAGTGGATTGTTCGGTGGGACGCAGAACTTAGACCAAGACACAGTGGAGCTATAACAGAGCTTTATTTCAAGCAAACACAACACAAGAGAGTGATCAGGGACAGTCCAGGGGTCTGGGTACCGGTCGCTACAGGTACCAGACATGTAATTCTAATTACCGGGGAGCTTGTATAGACCAGCGTAACGCGAGACAGGCGGGTGACGCGAGATAGGTAAAGGATCTGGATCTCCGGGATCAGCGTGGCGATTCCGTCCAGAATGTACAACGTAACATGAACAAAGTCTGACGTACGACCTAACCCCGGGGTAAAGGGGAGCCAGGGTCTATAGACCCCAGGTGAGGGGATTAGCAATCAGCCACGGCAATTGCAGACAGGTGTGTGTGTGTGCGCGCCTCCAGCGCACGTGGCTTGGCCACGCCCCCTGACAACCACCGTAACCGTGACCGTTCTTCTGGATATTGAACAGTGCACATCATGCCGCCAAGAGGAAAAAAGCGTGTGAGGGGGGCTACTGCTAAACTCCATCTCCATGTCGTCTGTACTCTATCTCCAATCCGAAAAGATGCGCACAATGTGGGATGTGTACCAGTGAGTCGTTCACTGCAAAGCAAAGATTGTGAACGATTAATAACAACCAAGTAACGCTAGGGTAACGACTGACTAACAATAGCCGAACGCGTGCAACGTTCGGCGAACGTTCCGCGAACGATCTCCAGCGTTTAACGTTAAACATTGAAGAACGCTGGTCTCCATGAGAACTTTTGTGCATGTTCAAAACATTATTTTCGGACCAGCGTTCTCCGACGTTCACCAGCGTTCACCCAACGCTCTTCTGGCGCTATGCCAGCGACCACGGACGATTACCAACGTTTCCTCAAACGCTGACCAGAACGTTATGGTGTGACGGGGCCTTAAGCCGGTTTGCAGCTGAATGAACACGGCTTTGAGCCTCATAACACATGTATTCAATGGGCGGCTTTATGCCTCATAACACATTTATTTAATGGACGGCTTTGCGCCTCATAACACATTTATTTAATGGACTATCATTTGTGAGATTTACATTCCATTGCGGATTCAGAGCACTAAATGTTTTTCCGTCCTACTTACTTAGGTGACAGCCCGTCAAAGCACGGTGCCTTGCTCATGAGCCACGGGCAGCAGAATTAGCCCTAGCTCTACCGTTTTCTGTGCTAACCACTGGCAAGAAATCATATTTCAGGAAAGCTTCAAATATGGACTGGATAGCATTGTTGTGTGTGTGTGTATATTATCTATGAACCATTTCAAATGATAAAATTACAAAATCACATGTTAAAAGCCCACTGGCATACAATTTAAATGTGTTATTTTTCCTTAACCGTGCACAGCAAGTTGAGTATGTTGAAATGTACTGATTAGAATATTTTATTTTGTAAAAGCTGAACATTAAAAGGTAGCTAAATAAGGTGATAATCCATACAGTAAACAAGTGTCTCAAGTAATCATAATTATGGAACACTTATTCATTATTTTCCTCTAATGAGTAGATAAGGGTGGATAGGTAGGGGGGGCAGTAGCTTAGTGGGTAAGGACTTGGCTTGGAGCTGGAAGGTTGCTGGTTCAAGTCCCCGAAACACCAGGCTACAGGTTACCACCAAGGCACCCCCACTGCTCCCTGGGCTGCATAAATAGCTGCCCACTGCTCCTAATACTAGGATGGGTTAAATGCAGAGAATCCTTTCGCTGTACTGTACTTGTGCTGTACACTGACACATTTGAATAATTATCATTTTACTACTGCTAATCATGCTGATATCACTTTTAGACGGTAAATATGTTGTAGTAATGTTACGTTGTAATTCGGGAGACATCCATCGTCAATATTCATAAGGCTCACAGTTCAACATTAAATACTCTCAACCAAGCGAGCACCTTACTGCATCAGGCAGCTGGAGCTGGGCAGGAAGTCCTGGACGTAGGCCACCGCTGCCTTGGAGAGGTAGGTCATGGTGCCGTAGCTGCCACTAGGGGCGCTGTCGTACAGAAAGTTACAGATCCCTGTGGCTGGGTCCTTTTCCAGGAAGTACTCGTTGGTGCCTTGGGATTTCTGGGCAAATAGGATCACAAATGTAATAACATTAATAAATGCACCAGGGGGAAATGCTCCTATATTATATTTCCTTTTAGAGATCAATAAATGCCGAAAGTTATATCTCAGTGAATTCAGGTACATTAGGTACCTCAGGTCATTTAGCACACTGTTTTTCAATACGTTTTAAAAAAGGTCATTCAACAGGTAGGCAAGATAACTATTGGTCACCAGAAGTCATAAGTGCATTTCCTTCCTAAGAAGCCATAATAATACAATATAAACATACATAATATATAATACACTACATTACAATAAGGTCATTCAACAGGTAGGCAAGATAACTAAGTCACCAGAAGTCATAAGTGCATTTCCTTCCTAACAAGCCATACAAATATGATATATACATGCATATACAAATATATAATTACATCATATATAATACATTACATTTCCTTCCCTAACAAGCCTCCAAGTGGCTGGTGAGGCTGCACACCTCTGGGTGTGGTAATCAAGGCCCACAGGTTAAACTGCCACCAAACACACACTCAGGAGGAGAGTGCTAGCAAGTACCATGTATTGTTTGCTAAAGCCATATACAAACTTACAATTAACTGGATTACCAAGGCCACCTGTGTACCAAAAAAGCAGCAACATTTCAAAGGTGACAAAGTGCCATATGAACCGTGATGATCAGGTTCACGCCGGCCCGTTGTGGTATTAATCAAGAAAATGCATGAATAATCGATATGAACGATGAACAGTTAATTACCAAAAGTATTAAACATATAATCAAGAAGTGTTTAGAATGTTTCCCATGTAGCCCACCCTTTAGACACTGATGAACAGTGTGTGAAGCTTTAATGTATTTACTCAGCAGCATAAAGAAGTGTGTGTTTGGCGGTTGAAGATTGTGTGAGAATACGCTGGGCCTAGGTAGTGCAACGGGAGGGGCGGGATAAATCGAGGGGGCCGGAGGGTGCCGAGAAAGAAGAAGATGGCAGGTGGTATCGACCCGAACAATGGCCCACTCCCATGGACCTTGAGAAACATAACAGCCAACCACGGGATCCACCGAATCTGTCTCCCCTCACACAGACCTTGAACCTGGAGACTCCAGCGAGAGACTCCCGGTGAGAAAGTATCAGACAAGATGACGAGAATAACAAGGCGAAGACCATGCAGACTTGTTGACTGCATAACTATGTGTTTGTGTGGGAGAGGGGGCAGATCTTGGGTAGACTTCTGTCAGGCAGTTAACTGGTTATCCGGTCCTATACCTGGGCTCTCTGTTCTCGAGAACATTCTTTTGTATTGTATCGTATCTCAGCAGCTATTTCATTAAATCATGGCTATTTTGTTATAATAGGATCTTCTTAGTTTTCCTACTTGGTACACAGCTAATATGTGGGCCGAGGATCGGAGAAAAACACTGAGTTCTGAACACGACACCGTGGATTGTCGACGACTACTACGAATGAGATTTAAATCATCGGTTATTTTTCACACCAAACAAGCAACCCCCCCCCTCCTTCCTGCAAGGAGTTGGCAGCACCTGGTCGGCCAGAAAGAGGTCGTTGGCCCCGTGGAGGATACGCTCCACGTGGACTATGCCTCCCATGTGGGCCACGTCCACGTCGGCCAGCAGGCCCAGGATCATCAGCGCCTCCACCAGCAGCTGCCTGTACTCCGGCTGAGGGACGTGGTTCAGCACGGACTCCACCTGCACCGCAAACTTGATCTCTCCCTCCGTCATCTCGGGTTGGGGAGAGAGAGAGAGAGAGAGAGAGAGAGAGAGAGAGAGAGAGAGAGAGAGAGAGAGAGAGAGAGAGAGAGAGAGAGAGAATCATCCAGGTCCATCCATACGTTAAGTCTTTAAAGGATTATGTATGTTTTGTAACCTCGAAAAAAACGGTCCAGTGTGAGGCTACCAGTTGAAACAGCATTCCATTGTGTGGATTTTTACTATGCACACATTGTGTGCATAGTATTGTTGCTTTTGTCAGAGTTTTGTCAAATTCCAGCCCTGCCTTCAGGTAGGCTGTGGACGTTGGGGTTTGAACCAACAACCTATTGGCTTTCTAAATCTGTTACAGAGCTACCCGAGTCCATATACAGGATGTGAACTATGTTGACAAGCTTCAACTTTTTGCATGGCTATTAGTATTTACATTTAACACAACAATCACAGGCACGAGAGAGGGAGAGAGAGAGAGAGAGAGAGAGAGAGAGAGAGAGAGAGAGAGAGAGAGAGAGAGAGAGAGAGAGAGAGAGAGAGAGAGAGAGAGAGAGAGAGAGAGAGAGAGAGAGAGAGAGAGAGAGAGAGAAATGGAGAGAGAGAGAGAGAGAGAGAGAAAGAGAGTTGTTGGTGGTGTCCACCAACCTCTCTGGTGGTGGAGGAGGGCAGGACGTAGCCGTCAATGGACAGGCCGTGGCACTTCTGCAGGATCTTCCAGACCTTCTGGTAGAAGCCCACGGGCGCCATCCAGCCGCCGCCGCCGCAGCCACTGGCCCCGCGTCTCCTCCCAGCTCAGCTGAGCGGCCCCACCGGGGCCCCCAGCCACCGGGGACAGCATGCCGCTAGGGGTGGAGGAGGGGCTGCTGCAGCGCTGCAGGAGGTCCAGGGAAGGGGAATAAGAAGGGAACATAGGAAGGAAGGAGAGTGGATAGAGGGAGGAATGGGAGGACATTTAGAAATAATGTAACACAGGAAGGAAGGCGAGAGGACAGAGGGAGGAAGGGGAGGAAGTATTGAAAGAATGTAACACGAAGGAAGGAAGGAGAGAGGACAGAGGGAGGAAGGGGAGGAAGTATTGAAAGAATGTAACACGAAGGAAGGAAGGAGAGAGGACAGAGGGAGGAAGGGGAGGAAGTATTGAAAGAATGTAACATGAAGGAAGGAAGGAGAGAGGACAGAGGGAGGAAGGGGAGGAAGTATTGAAAGAATGTAACATGAAGGAAGGAAGGAGAGAGGACAGAGGGAGGAATGGGAGGACATTTAGAAATAATGTAACACAGGAAGGAAGGCGAGAGGACAGAGGGAGGAAGGGGAGACAGTGTAGAAAGAATATTACAGGAAGGAAGGAAGGAGAGAGGACATTTATGCAGACACAGTTGGCACGTGTGGTTTGCTAGGATGCCTTAGGACTCCACCTCGTACAACAAGGCTGCCCTTAACTAACACAGTTTTATACTAAATTAAACGATCCAGCTTTTTCACATGTTCATCACATGTTTCTTTGAATTGTTTTGCCAAATCAAGGAAGTGTTTTTGCTGACTAATGGAGCTGCTCCACATGGCCTCCACCTATAAGCACTACATACAATCATCCTAGCAAACAAAAGGCAGAAGTAGTGTATTAGCAAGTAGCATCGTTAGTATATAAGCAAGTAGTAGAGTATATTAGAAGCATGCTGCATGTTTGGGTCTGAGCCAGACCTGAATGGGTCATGTGAGAATAGATAGGTCATGTGACGTGTAGATCAAGAGGTCATGTGACGTGTAGATCGGTAGGTCATGTGACATATAGATCATGTGACGTACAGATCCGTAGGTCATGTGATGTATTGATCATGTGACGTACAGAATGATAGGTCATGGGATGTACTGATCATGTAACGTATAGATTGGTAGGTCATGCGATGTATAGATTGGTAGGTCATGTGAGGTATATATATCAGGTAGGTCATGTGATGTACTGATCATGTGATGTATAGATCGGTAGGTCACGTGACGTACAGAATGTAACCATGTTATAAGATGAGAGATTTACCGTGGAGCCCAAAGACATGACATTGCTACCAATGGAAAGGCCGCCGGAGACCTACGGATGAAAAGAATGAGGATGGTGAAGGACGAGGATGACGTTAAGAGTCAAGAAAGAGCAACCCCTTTTGGCATTGCCCCGTTACCATGACGACCGCATAACCGGAAGAGTTACCATGACGACCACATGCCCACAAGAGTCACTATGACGACGCATGCCCGCAAGGGTTACCATGATAACCGCATTCCCACAAGAGCTACCAAACTGTACCCACACTGATTGGTCGAGAGCCGTCCAACTGTGAACAAAAGCGGGCACAGTGTTACTGAAGAACCGGCAGCAGTTTGGTAACGCACGGTGGGAACGTCCACCCTACTCCATCTGATCATCAGACTGATAGGTACTAGACTAGAGGTTCTCTCCATGGTCCAGGTCCACCCTACTCCATCTGATCATCAGACTGATAGGTACTAGACTAGAGGTTCTCTCCATGGTCCAGGTCCACCCTACTCCATCTGATCATCAGACTGATAGGTACTAGACTAGAGGTTCTCTCCATGGTCCAGGTCCACCCTACTCCATCTGATCATCAGACTGATAGGTACTAGACTAGAGGTTCTCTCCATGGTCCAGGTCCACCCTACTCCATCTGATCATCAGACTGATAGGTACTAGACTAGAGGTTCTCTCCATGGTCCAGGTCCACCCTACTCCATCTGATCATCAGACTGATAGGTACTAGACTAGAGGTTCTCTCCATGGTCCAGGTCCACCCTACCCCATCTGATCATCAGACTGATAGGTACTAGACTAGAGGTTCTCTCCATGGTCCAGGTCCACCCTACTCCATCTGATCATCAGACTGATAGGTACTAGACTAGAGGTTCTCTACCGGGTCCATCTAATCATCAGACTGATAGGTATTAAACTAAAGGTTCTCTACATGGTCCATCTATTCATCAGACTGATAGGTACTAGACTAGAGGTTCTCTCCATGGTCCAGGTCCACCCTACCCCATCTAATCATCAGACTGATAGGTACTAAGTTTCCTAAGTTTCTGTTTGACACAGTAAGAAGCCTGACGCAAAAACAACCTCAAACAGTTGGCTCCTCTCTCTCTGCTAGAAACTTCTCGGAATTCTTTGAGCACAAAATCGAGACTATTAGAAAAGACATTGATGCCTTCCCCACCCATCATCCTGAACATCATGTAAGAGGGGCACTATGTGTCCCTCCTGAAGAAACCCTCCTGCAGTTCAGCACAATCGCCTTGGATGAACTTGCTAAACTAACACAGGCCTCTAAACCCACTACCTGTATGCTGGACCCTCTCCCCACCAAGGTTCTTAAAGAACTTTTCCCGGTCGTTGGGCCTACTATGCTCAACATCATGAACCTATCCCTGTCTACTGGAACAGTTCCATCTACCTTCAAGACTGCTGTGATAAAACCTCTACTGAAGAAGCCCGGCCTAGACCCAGAAGTACTTAGCAACTATCGGCCCATCTCTAACCTTCCTTTCCTTTCGAAAGTACTGGAAAGAATTGTAGCTGATCAAACCATCAATCATCTGATGGTGAACAATTTATTTGAACCCTTCCAGTCTGGGTTTAGAACCTTCTACTCCACTGAAACTGCTGTGACCCGAGTAGTTAATGATCTTCTCCTTACAATGGACAGCAACGCAAGCTCCTTGCTGGTGCTGCTCGACCTTAGTGCTGCTTTCGACACAATCGACCACAGCATTCTCCTTGATCGTCTCCAACACTATGTTGGCATTAAAGGTTCGGCTCTTCTCTGGTTTAGATCTTACCTCACAAATAGAAAGCAATTTGTTCTTTGTGATGATTCACAATCGAATCACTGTAACCTAAGCTTTGGTCTTCCCCAAGGGTCGGTCCTTGGTCCTCTGCTCTTTGCAATCTACATGCTCCCTCTTGGTGATATTATTCGCAGTTATGGAATAAGTTTTCACTGCTACGCTGACGACACCCAAATCTATATTCCTATCAAGTCAAACGACTCCTCCCAGATCCATAAAGTTGAATCCTGCCTGAGTGCAATTAAAAGATGGATGTCCCAAAACTACCTGCAGCTTAACACAGGAAAAACAGAGATGATAATCATCGGTCCGAAGCAACAACGACCACTATTTGAAGATGTCGCACTGCTGTTTGAGGGCTCTATTGTGGCCCAAAGCTCTTGTGTGAAGAATCTTGGTGTCCTGTTCGACCCGACGCTATCTTTCAGTCAACATGTAAAATATATAACCAGAACTGCATTTTTCCATCTTAGAAACATTGCTAGAATACGACCAATGCTGTCTGCCGCGGATGCAGAGACACTCATCCACGCGTTTATATCGTCTAGACTAGATTACTGTAATGCACTGTTTTCTGGGTTACCGAACTCTGCTACAAAAAGCCTCCAGCTTGTGCAGAACGCTGCTGCTAGACTTTTGACTAGGACCAGAAAGTTTGACCACATTACTCCAATTCTGTCCTCGCTCCACTGGCTTCCAGTTAATGCGAGGTCAGATTTTAAGGTGCTACTACTTACTTATAAAATCCTACACGGATTAGCACCCTCATACCTGAAGGACCTTATTGTTCCCTATTGTCCTTCTCGGCCCCTCCGGTCTTCAGGAGCCGGCCTTCTATCAATCCCAAAAGTCATAAAGAAATCAGCAGGGAATAGAGCGTTCTCCTACCGTGCGCCCTATTTGTGGAACAGTCTGCCACCTGTAATAAGGGAAGCAGACTCTGTTGAAATATTTAAATCTAAACTTAAAACCTACCTTTTTACATTGTCGTTTGGTGCCTAGGAGTGCCCCTCAGCTCTCATTACAGCTAAATCGACCCGTTAGTCAGCACTAACCTATCCCTGCTGCCGATAGGTACTAGACTAGAGGTTCTCTACATGTTCCATGTCCACCCTACCCCATCTAACCCGACCGCAGTCTGCTTCTGTTTTTCAGTGTGCTGCTGTGATCCCCACCTGAAGGATACCGGCCAGCACCACACAAATCATCTTCTCATTTTAATATTTGTATATTGTGTATATTATATGTATATTATTATTATTATCTTTGTACTTTGTACATTACTATAAGTCACTTATGGCACCCATTGCACTCCTGAACCATCCCTGGAAGGAGGGATCCCCTTCTACTCTGTGTTCCTTCTCAAGATTTCTTCCTACGTAATTAAGGGAGTTTTTTCTTGCCCTTAGGGGGGCTAGGGTTTGGGGGGTGTTGTAAACATGTGGCATGTGAAGCCCTTTGAGACTATAACTGTGATTAAGGGCTATACAAATAAAATTGACTTGACTTGACTTGACTACTAGACTAGAGGTTCTCTCCATGGTCCAGGTCCACCCTACTCCATCTGATCATCAGACTGATAGGTACTAGACTAGAGGTTCTCTCCATGGTCCAGGTCCACCCTACCCCATCTAATCATCAGACTGATAGGTACTAGACTAGAGGTTCTCTACCGGGTCCATCTAATCATCAGACTGATAGGTATTAAACTAAAGGTTCTCTACATGGTCCATCTATTCATCAGACTGATAGGTACTAGACTAGAGGTTCTCTCAGGGTCCACCCTACCCCATCTAATCATCAGACTGCCGCCTTCTTCTGTTTTCTAGTGTGCCACTTTGACCATGACTGGATGCCCCTCCTGAAAGATACCAGCCAGCACCACTGTGATGATTATGTATGTCACTTGTGGCACCCATGTCTCTTCTAAACCCTCCCTGGAAGGAGGGATCTCTGTGTTCCTTCTCAAGAAGGTGTTCCTTCTTTCTCCATCATGGGATCATGGGAGGTTTTTTTTGCCCTTTAGGGGGGCTAGGGTTGGTGGGGGTGTCTTAAAGATGTGGCCTGTGAAGCCCTTTGAGACTGTAACTGGGATTAAGGGATAGACTAATAAAATACAATTTATTTGGGATATGTTCCAGATTGGCTCCAACCAGCATGTGTGATATTGGATTAGAGCATCTGTACTGTACTGCTGCTGTTAGTGGTCTCTGGTCCATTCAGTAGGCAGTGCGCCTACTGAACTGCTAGGAGTGCTGCCACTTTCACTTTCATAACATTGTCATTAACATTACACTTACATATGCTGGACTCATCACAGTTACTGCACTGTACTGCACTGTATTCATGATGCTGCTGCACTACTGCACTTTAAAATGCTTTTAAAGATTTTTGTAAAAAAACTAAATGTACATTCAACACATGTACATTTAAGTCACTTTGCTGCTCTTTTTTTATGTTTATTTTTATTGTATATATTATTAATATTTTTATGGTGTTGTTTTAAAGGAGATGTATACTGCGGGAGGGAATGGGGAGTAAGTATTGCTATGTACTTGTTACAAATGGCAATAAAATATCTTGTATCTCTTGTATCACCTGTTTGATCTCACTCTTAAGCTTGCGGATGCCGGTGCGTTCCGTCTTGGTGGCGCCCGTGTGGCCCAGCTC
>CM051005.1:4747948-4787948 GCA_027704905.1 Muraenolepis orangiensis | reverse complement strand
AATAAGAGTATCAAAATAAACACGCCCACTGTACATTTTTTAATCTGTTCCCTTGGTTGATTGATAGATTGAACAAAAGGCAAAACAGGGCAATCGTGTTCTTGTTTTTATTTTTTTTTATATATCGAGGACGGGCTTCAAGACAGGAGAACCACAAAAAGGGTGGAAGCCAAGTCCACAGAATCGTCACACGTAGTTTGAACAAGACTTAATGCCAATCATAATAAAACTGTCACTCCCTTGACACGCATAGAGACTGTACCACAAAACACACACGTACAAAAAAAACACAAACTAACAACAATTACACAAGTCTAGTCACAACTCACAGAATCAGAATCAGAGTTAGAAAATTATTTGACAGCGCTAACAAGCAGGACTTACAAGAAGGAAGTATTAGATGTACTTTTGTTCATCCCAGGTGGGAAACAAGTTCATGAATGTGTAAATATATTAAAAGTGTTACAAGAAACACGAAAACAAGACGACACAACAGAATAAACAAAACACGGATGGAAACAATGAATAAGAGGAATTCAACAGAAGCGTCCACCAGAAGCTCAGGTTAGTTTTGCCCTACTGAGGATTATCCAACAGTTATGAGACACATCATCAGGAGAGCCAAACTAACCTGTCTTATGACGGTCTTCAGAGAGAGAGAGAGAGGAGGAGCATCAGCCACACTTGCTCATGCAGAGCAGCGGTTCGATGCGGAGGGCGATGCGCGTGTGCCAGCCCAGCGGCAGGATGCGGAGGTACCGGGCCACGATTGGGGGCCGCAGGAGGTTCTGGACCGAGGACGAGCGGTCCGAGTTACCATAGAACACCTGGAGGGGGAGAGGGGGGGGGGGGGAGAGATGAGGGGTAAAGCGAGACAGAAAGATAGAGATAGGGGAGGGAGGGGGGGAGAGAGAGATAGGGCAGAAGGAGAGAGGGAGAGAGTGAAAGTAGGGGGAGAGAGGGGGGAAGAGAGAGAGAGGGGCATGGAGACAGAGAGAGAGAATGAAGGGGAGATAGAGAGAGAGTAATTAATAAATTATAAATCACTGTTTATTGCAAAGCTCTGATGAAACATGGACAATTCTCCAAGTCAGTCTACAGCCTCCACTACATCACAACAACTAGAGGGCCCATAAGGTGCTTAACCTTTTTGAGTTATGTACGGGCCCACTGACCCTGTTGTTGCCGGTCTGGTCCTTGAAGTAGATCCAGTTGAGCTTCTCGTCGGTGCGGTACTGGACGCTGTACTTGGTGACCCACTCGTCTGCGTCACAGCGGCCCTGTGTCAGCAGGCCAGACACCAGCGTCACCTCCCGGAGGTCCACCTGCAACCACTGGCTGTTGTCCTGGAACTTGGACAGCCAGGCGCACCTGAGGAGGAGAGAGGAGAGACACACCTTCAGACATACCTCATGAGGAGAGAGGAGAGAGGAGAGAAACCCTCAGTCACACCTGAGGAGGAGAGAGGAGAGAAACCCTCAGTCACACCTGAGGAGGAGAGAGGAGAGAAACCCTCAGTCACACCTGAGGAGGAGAGAGGAGAGAAACCTTCCATGAGAGAGAGAGAGAGAGAGAGAGAGAGAGAGAGAGAGAGAGAGGGGGGGGGGGGGAGACGGACAAAGAGAGGAGGGAGAGAGAGATATCGTCACACTGGCTATAGTGATGTTACCACCACCAGCAGAGTCAAGCGGCTGACTAAATGTGAGCTAAGTGGCTCCCGTGTGTGTGCTGACCCGAAGCCCTGGTTGTTGAGGCGAGCCCTGTCGGGGAGCCAGGAGGAGAACCAGCCGGTGTACTGCTCCTGGTTGGAACAGGTGATCTGGTCCGGACTCACAGAACCGGCCTCGAAGCCCAGAGGATGGTGGAATGGGCACTCTGGAGAAAAACAACAGAAGGAAGGTTGATTGATAAAAACACCTATTATGGAAACAATTATTTAGCTTTATTATAAAACATAGATTATAGATTGCCGTATATTATTATAAAAATGGATTATGATGAATAGACTATACTGTTTATTATTATAAAACTTTGATTATAGACTACACAGTATATTATAATAAAACATATATTATGAAGAATATAGACTATACTGTATATTATTATAAAACATAGACAACAGATCATTCTGTATATTATTATAAAACCTAGATTATGAAGAGAATGAACTATACTGTATATTATTTTGAAACATAGATTATAGATTATACTGTATGGTAACATAAAACATAGATTATAAATTATTAAAATATTAAAATAGCCTTTTTTCCCTGAAAAGAGATTAGGCAATCCTACTTCCTGGATTAGTGAGAGTAGAGGAAAAGTAGGCTTGTCCCACACACACACACACACACAGCAACATCTGTGAATGGCTTGGCCGTGATATAAACATGACAGCATTGCATGTCTGTGGTGTTTACCCATCATCCCTCTGTCCATGCCAGCCCCCCCACCTCCCCACCCCCCTGGCTTCCAGTGAGGACTCAGGGAGGAGGAGGAGGAGGGGGAGGAGGAGGAGGAGGAGGAGGAGGAGGAGGAGGAGGAGGAGGAGGAGGAGGAGGAGGAGGAGGAGGAGGAGGAGGAGGAGGAGGAGGAGAGGGGGAGGAGGAGGAGGAGGAGGAGGAAGGAAGGAACAGATGGTCCTATGGTTACCATAGGTCCTATTGGATCACCTGCTGTATCTCACGTCTAGGTTCACTGCCTGACCCTCATCTTCCTCCCCCGCGGTGACGAAGGCTGACGGGGGGCTTACCCTTGTGACAGTCATGTCGTCAACCAATCATCAACAATGTAATGGTTCCATGAAGGCTCCGTTCAGTCACAGTCCCACCTTCTGATTCAACTCTGGGACGGCAGTCGCTCAGTAGGTAAAGCGGGTTGCCTAGCAACGTGCTTGCCACGTATGGAGGTGTCCCTGAGCGAGACAGCAAGTGAGCAAGACACCCTAACCCTAACTGCTCCTGAGCAGCCGGCTGTCTCCCTTGCATGGCTGACACCGCTGTCGGTGTATGAATGGGTGAACGTAAGGCAATAATTGCAAAGTGCTTTGGTTGATTGTTGATCTAAGCTTTTAGATGTAAATCATTTGAGAGACAAAAGGCAAACAGACGCACAAATTTGTGGCAGATTCGTGTCTCTCAGATGTCACTGAGTCGGTGTGTGTGTGTGTGTGTGTGTGTGTGTGTGTGTGTGTGTGTGTGTGTGTGTGTGTGTGTGTGTCTGTGATGGTTCTATTCTGGGGGCTGTAATCTTGCAGGCCTGTGGAATGTGATTATCTTCTGAAGCCCTTTCTCTCCCTTCAGGACCATCACTCTTAAATCAATAGGAATAGTCTCTCACATCACTTACTCTCTCTCTCTCGCTCGCTCGCCTTCTCTCAGCCAACAAACATAACCAGACAATGACCCTGTCATACCTCGTCATAACCTGGTACTAAGTGCAATTAGTGCAAAGAGAAAACACCTGGCATTGGTGTTCTGATGGGGGGTTACAGGGGGGGGAGGCGGTGTTCTGATGGGGGGTTACAGGGGGGGAGGGGGTGTTCTGATGGGGGGTTACAGGGGGGGGGAGGAGGGTGTTCTGATGGGGGGAGGAGGGGTGAGGAGGGGGGTGTTCTGATGGGGGGTTACAGGGGGAGGAGGGGGTGTTCTGATGGGGGGTTACAGGGGGGGGAGGGGGTGTTCTGATGGGGGGTTACAGGGGGGGGAGGAGGGTGTTCTGATGGGGGGTTACAGGGGGAGGAGGGTGTTCTGATGGGGGGTTACAGGGGGAGGAGGGTGTTCTGATGGGGGCTTACAAGGGGGGAGGAGGGTGTTCTGATGGGGGGTTACAGGGGGAGGAGGGTGTTCTGATGGGGGGTTACAGGGGGGGAGCAGGGTGTTCTGATGGGGGGTTACAGGGGGAGGAGGGTGTTCTGATGGGGGGTTACAGGGGGGGGAGGAGGGTGTTCTGATGGGGGGTTACAGGGGGGGAGGAGGGTGTTCTGATGGGGGGTTACAGGGGGAGGAGGGTGTTCTGATGGGGGGTTACAGGGGGGGAGGAGGGTGTTCTGATGGGGGGTTACAGGGGGGGGAGGAGGGTGTTCTGATGGGGGGTTACAGGGGGGGGAGGAGGGTGTTCTGATGGGGGGTTACAGGGGGGGAGGAGGGTGTTCTGATGGGGGGTTACAGGGGGAGGAGGGTGTTCTGATGGGGGGTTACAGGGGGAGGGGGGTGTTCTGATGGGGGGTTACAGGGGGGGGGAGGAGGGTGTTCTGATGGGGGGTTAAAGGGGGAGGAGGGTGTTCTGATGGGGGGTTACAGGGGTTTAAACACTTAACACTATGAGTGTGAAGCAGTTTAGACTTATAGTGTTGAGTCTTTCTCTTTCCCATGTATTAAACTTGAGAAATTTCCAGTTTTCCAGACATGACCGACGAGTTACGTTTTCTTTTTTTTTTATTCATCAAAAGTTTCCAGAAACATCTTCGCCAATATGTCATCCATGACAATACATACATTAATAATAAACTTCCATATACAAGCAAACAAATCCAATAATCCAATTAATAAATCACCATAATAACCATAAAGATAAAAAACATGTAAGTACAGCATTTCCACTGAATGTATTGGGTTCCTTCAAGATCATTTCAGTTATAATATTGCAGCAGATTATATTTTTTATTATATTCAGAGGATTGATTATACATCTTCCTTATCAATAAATTATTGAATTAAATAGATGTTCCCTTCCACCAAAATCCACATCAACACAGCATTCCCACTACATTTGTGCATTCAGCGGATTAGTGTTTCACCCCATAGCATCACATCTATTGTTAGCATAACAGGTTCACTTCATGGAACACATACACTGTGGCTGTCGTTCTCTTCCGGTTGTAGCAGCGACAACCTGATGACTGGAACAGGTTCGGACGTGGTGTGTGTTCACATTCTGTGGGTCGGCGGCGTGTTAGTTCCAGTTTGGCCTGACCTCTGCATAATTCTTAGCTATCTGAGAAATCCGGATCACTTTGACGTCTTCAGTTATCCGGTCATAGTCGCACCACAGATACTCGGCAGACAAAACCTTGGTTGGTTTATTGTAGAGCAGGTACCTGCGTGGAGAGAAGAGGCTTTTCAGAAAGACCTTCGAGGTGATAGCAAGATCGCAAACAGGTTAAGGGAAACATCACAGGGTCACACTTATTTTACGTTAGTGTTTGCCTTACAATGTTATTGCACATGTAATAGGCAATGTCCCAGCCTAGAACATCATGTACTTGTAATAACATTATGTAACAGCCTATAACATCATGCAATAGTGTTATGTAGTAGCCTATAACATCATGTAAAAGTGTAACGTAACAGCCTGCAACATCATGTAATAGTGTACTGTAACAGCACGTAACATTATGTAATATTGTAATGTAACAGCCTATAACATCATGTTATAACATTATGTAACAGCCTGTAACATCATGTAATAGTGTAATGTAACAGCCTGTAACATCATGTAATAGTGTAATGTAACAGCCTATAACATCATGTTATAACATTATGTAACAGCCTGTAACATCATGTAATAGTGTAATGTAACAGCATGTAATAGTGTAATGTAACAGCCTGTAACATCATGTAATAGTGTAATGTAACAGCATGTAATAGTGTAATGTAACAGCCTATAACATCATCTTATAACATTATGTAACAGCCTGTAACATCATGTAATAGTGTAATGTAACAGCCTGTAACATCATGTAATAGTGTAATGTAACAGCATGTAATAGTGTAATTTAACAGCCTGTAACATCATGTAATAGTGTAATGTAACAGCCTGTAACATCATGTAATAGTGTAATGTAACAGCCTGTAACATCATGTAATAGTGTAATGTAACAGCCTGTAACATCATGTAATAGTGTAATGTAACAGCCTATAACATCATCTTATAACATTATGTAACAGCCTGTAACATCATGTAATAGTGTAATGTAACAGCCTATAACATCATCTTATAACATTATGTAACAGCCTGTAACATCATGTAATAGTGTTACATAACAGCCTATAAAACCGTCTGATGGTATTAAGAATATTAGCGCAGCGTCCTTTAGAACGCTGTAACATATGAGCTCAAGAGAAACCTGAGCCTGAGGTTACATACACTGAGGTGTTGCTAAACTGTACTAATATAAGATTACTAGTACTTATACAAATACTACTAATAATACAACCACTAATAATAATAATTATTAGAATTATTATAATACTGTACTTGTTGAGATGACTCTCCTCCTGCCAGGCAGCCTCAATATTGTTCTTCTCATCAATCTTGGACTGTTCATAACAGTACCTAACACACACACACACACACACACACACACACACACACACACACACACACACACACACACACACACACACACACACACACACACACACACACACACACACACACACACACACACACACACACACACACACAGTCCAGTGAGTTATTGTGTATATAATGTATTCATTATTAACCTACCTATAGTGTTAAGTGGTTTAACTTTTTCAAGTGTTTCCACTTGTTACACCCATTGTGTCAAGTGTTTCAACTTGTTCACACCCATAGTGTTTAGTGTTTCAACTTGTTCACACCCATAGTGTCAAGTGTTTCAACTTGTTCACACCCATAGTGTTAAGTACAGATATGGTCCAGTACACGTCATTGAGAGAAGGGTCCCGTACTTGACCAGCGTGTACATGTCCTCCAGGTACCCTCCCCACACGGCAGCAGTGTAGTAGTAGTCTCCTTCATCGATAGGGATGTAGGCCTGGGACTGAGGCCGACGCTCGTACGGAAAATTGGCCCTGTCTGGGGTCTATAGGGACAGGAAAACTACCATAAAAATGATGTCACTATCTAACATTGCATCAATACATCAAAAGACTTGTATGCTATTTATGCATCTACCATTCACACAAGACAGACACTAAGCCATAATACCGTGTCTAACATATGCATATAGACAATAATACATCATACAGTATCTGTCATGCATATAGTCACCATAAACGTAAACATATCAGGTTAGGAAGGCTGAGGAGGCTAGCCAACATTATATCGGTAGTGAGTTCAATTGAACAGACAAACTAACACAGAATATCTTGGCACTTTGGTGGAAAATATCCTGACCATCCCTTGTCTCTCTACCGTATGGATTAGCACACACATCGGCCAACGAAGAGGATGTGGACCAAGAAGGGAAGGCTCGAATAAACTTAAAAAAAAAACATTTCCGATTTCCGATGTTTTGTTCATTTTTAACTTCCAGTATGAGAAGAAGGATTCTTATTAGCATCGGTCATACGAGTACTTAAATGAACAGATAAAAAACCTTGTAGTATCCTCGATGAAGAACAGCCGACAGCCGGCTAAGAGACTCAGCTCCGAATCGGTAGCGGAAGGTGCTGTCGATGTCCATCATGAAGACATAATCAGCCTCACTGCGGATCTGGAACACACAGCGGAAAACATCAACTTGTTAGCACATATGTTCTAATATGTTACACGCATTTCGATGATTGTATGACGCTTATATTACCACTTAACTAGAGAGCCCTCAGTAGAGCACATACCT
Source organism: Muraenolepis orangiensis (assembly GCA_027704905.1). Classification (NCBI taxonomy): domain Eukaryota; kingdom Metazoa; phylum Chordata; class Actinopteri; order Gadiformes; family Muraenolepididae; genus Muraenolepis; species Muraenolepis orangiensis. The sequence continues at coordinate 4,780,339 of CM051005.1, read as the reverse complement.
CAGCCACACCCAAAAGTCCGCTGGATCCGGATTCCGATTTGTATCTGTGCCATCTGTGTATCTGTGCCAATCTAATCAAATGTTCCTTTCACCATAAGTAATCTAACCACCAAGTTGTGTCTAATTCCGTCCCTCGGGTTGCTCCTTCTACTTCTCCCTGGTGGAGCTTTTGCTGACGCCCGGAGCTCCAGGGGACCAAGGGAGGAAAGGGGAACGTTAGGGGGAGCCCAGCGCCGGTGTACCTGTTGGTCGATGGCGATGGTGGCCCACTTCATCCGGCCCAGCACCACGTCCTGCCACCTGGTGGCACTGGGCACTGTTAGGATGGTGATTTTTCTGCCCGCAGCGAGCTGAACCTGAAATTAAATACACACCACAACATCACAATTACTGACCCTGTAATTCCATTCCTGAGACTTTTCCCTTTTCCTGACAAAAATGACATTACATTACAGTCATTTATCAGACGCTTTTGTCCAAAGCGAATAAGGTCAGGTAGGTAGGCAAGATAACTACTAGTCACGAGAAGTCATAAGTGCATTTCATTTCTAATAAGGGATAATTATAGAATATAACTAATTATATAATATATACACATGTATAATAACATAATGCACACATCTAACCATTACCACTACTGCTAAGATGTTTTGGCAGTAGGCTACAGCCCTTTTTCAGCAGCCATTCTCGTGAGCTGCTGAGGAACTAGACGCAAGTGCTAAGAGGAAGGGTCAGGGTAGTGCTTCCGAAAGAAAAAAATGCTAGATTTTGGGTTGAGGGATGACCAAAATTCATTAAAACAGCTGAGTGAAGACAAATGTATTAAAGGTCGGCAATGGACCACAGAATCAACCGGCCCTTACTTTGGGAACTTCGTCCTCGTGGTCCGTGAAGATGTAATAGGTGACCCTGAAGTCGACCATGAAGTACTTCTCTCCGGTCTCAATGAAGGCCTTGAGAAAGCGTGTGTACCTATCAGATGGAGCATATTGATATAAAATAACAATAATAAGATAAGATAGAGGATAGAGTATAAAATAACTCTATCCTCCAGGATATAAGATTACATCACATTACATTAGATAAGATGATACAATGGAGGATACAGAAATTGCACTGCAGTAGACCGGAGAAACACTACAATTCACGATCCATTCGCCTCCACCAGACCCCCGGAATTAGAGAATGTCCTTTTTTGGGGACTAAAAACCACAAAACAACTCTTAAGAAGCACAACTGTCAGGAGTGCACGGTGGCTGGACCTACTTGCCGACAGCAAACACGATTACAGCAATTCTTGGATCCATTTTTTTGTAGATGGAGTCGATAACAACGGGGTCAAAGGTTCCTTCCCACACCAGAGGAGCGTTCCAGTTTGTGATGGAGTTGACGTCGGTCCGTCTAGGAGTGAAGACAGAACAGACTCATCTGCATCACACATCTACTGTATATTTGCATTTTGATTTCAGGAAATGCAGGCGTGAAATGAGGATGATAGATGGATGAACTCACCCTTTCATTACACTAGGCTTGTCATACTTCAGCCTGAAAAACAACAAAACAAGATTAGAAACTATAAAGAACACAACCTGGTGGGAAATTATAAGGCTGCAGATTTGATTGGTCCTTGGGATTGCCCGTAAATTCCAGACACTTCAAAGGGCCATAATGTAACTTTTCACTTTTGTGATGATTAAAAGAAACTATTCCATGTCACATGTTTTTGTCACGTGGTGCCAAAGAGGCTTTCTGGCAGGACCTCTGACCATGCAGCCATGCAGTCTTTACATACTGGCTACTGAGAGGGTCTACTATAGTCGGAAAAAACTCTCCCACGTAGGATTGCTTACAATTACTTAGAGCGCATTATAATGTATTGTATTGCATTGTATTTTAACAAACTGGTTGTGACGGTTTTCTGACTCTAGACGTACAAGAGTCAGAAAGTCGGAAAGTCTACTAGACATTAACGTACTACATATTACGCAACTCATTTTGAGAGCACGTTGGGCCATGAGAGGCTGCTAGCTGTGGCTTACCCCTTCTCCATTATTAGGGCATTAGGTTTCCAACTGCTTGTCTGCGTGTCATCTCCGTCACCTTCAGGTTTTGAGGAAAACCTTTAAAAACAAACAAATAAAGTCAGTTGGAATTATAAAAGACTATTCGCTTATCATTCTGTTAGTCGTAGAGTTATTGAAAGGTTAAATATAAACTGCCAACTTTTTTGCCACCATGGTATAAGTGTGATTATCCATCACAAGCAGTTTCAAAATTGTCGTGATGACTAAAATAATCATGTGACATCACAATGTGTCCGCCCAGATGCATGAGGATTAGATCAGTCTACCAGCCTACCCAGGGGACTGTACCAACTCGTCAACTCTCCATCCGTCATACTTCTGGATGGACACACCTACGTTTTATGGCACTATGTCAATATGTATTTTGTTGAAACTGTATACTATACCAACTGGCATAATAAAAATAAACAAATTGCTTTACCGTATGGCCGGGCTTTCGTTGACAAATACATACACAACTCTAGAAGACAGAAATGTTGAAAATGTCAGAGGTCAGAGAAATACAATAACTAAATTTTTATCTTTTATCTCGTAATCTCTAACATTTTTGGTCACTAATGCCTCCCCCCCATACCGCAAAAATTATATATACTGTATATATATATATATACATATATACCGTATTAACCCGAATATAAGACGACCCCGATTATAAGACGACCCCTCTTTTTCAAGACTCATTTTTGGAAAAAAAAAAAATTATTTTTTTGAAGACCAAATCTTTTTTTTATAAAGAAAATTATTTTTTTTGAAAATAATGATAACACACATCACACATTGTGTTCAAATTTGCCTAACTTGGCAAACAAAAACAAAACAGGCTAGATAGATTGCAATGAAACAGTAGTGCAATAAAACAGTAGTGCAATCAAATAGTAGAGCAATGAAACAGAACATCAGTCTATTGGTCACATCACGTCTTCTCATTCAGCTCGTCTTCTACGTCGCTGGTTGTTCACTCTCACTCCCGCTATCGTCACACGTTGTCTGCTCCCCGTCTCCTCCTACATCACGTCATCCTCGCTGCCATCCATGGCATTTGATACGCAACATTTCTTAAACCCATTAATGCTTTCTGGGGAAACGTCAGCCCATGCTTGCAAGATCCATTCACAGAGCAAACGTACTGCAGGCTTTTGGATTTTTCCAGATGGTGTCAGTGCGTGATTAGCAGCCAGGAGCCACTCTGTGGATCTCTTGTGCAGATGAACCTTGAATGGTTTGTTAACGACCACATCCAACACCTGCAGCTGGCTTGTCATTCCGCCCGGTATGATCACTAGGTCACTAGGTTTTGACTGGCTCAGTGAAGTGTCCACGGAAAGCATCCAGAATCAACATGTTCCTCTTCTTTCTGAGTCCCCCACGCCACCTTGAGCCAGTCCACCACAAGCTCCGTCTCCATCCAGCCCTTTGCCTGGGCACTACGATAATCCCCCACGTACGGGGGCCATCTGCGAGGCGCGTTAACATGACAGTTACTCGGCTCTTCTCGTTTCCAGTAGATCAGTAGATCACTGATTTGTCGCCTTTCTTATGCACAGTGACAGATGTTGGCATGTCAAAATACACAGGCCAGGCGTTTGATCAGCATTGCCCATCTGATCAAGGGGGTAGGAGTGCTTCTTCCTTAACTTGATCACATATCGCTAATAAGACAGTAGCTTCCCTCTGAAGTCTGAGGGCAGGCGCTGGGCTTGTCCTGTGTCGCAATGACAGGTGTCTGATGTCTCTGCTTCGTTTATCACCATTATCTTAAAATTGGCATCGTAACTTCGTCTCTCCTGTTTATTAACTTGCCTTACTTTTGAGCCACTTTTTTCAAGTTGGTCGCGGTGTCTCTCCATTTCTATCTCTCCAGGTAACTGTTTTTATGTACTGTTACTTTAAGACTTTGAGTTACTTAAAAAAAGAAAAAAGTGTCACGCGGTGTCTCGGAACACTCGTTTGGCGCGATCTGTTGTTGCACAATTACATGTGCAATTACGGTACATCCCTCTCCGGGAACCATCACCTTATCGTGGTGGAGAGGTTTGGGTGTCCCTGTGAACCTGAGAGCTGTGTTGTCTGGAGCCTAGTGCTCCTGGTAGGGTCTCCCATGGCAGATTGGTCTCAGGGGAGGGGCCAGACTAAGAATGGTTCAAAGACTTCAATGGACAAACAAACTAGAATTGAGGATACCCTGCCCGGAGGAAGCCCGGGGCCCCTTTCCGGAGCTAGGCCTGGAAAGAGGGCCCGTAAGCGAGCGCCTGGTGGCCGGGTTAGCCACGGACCCCGGTCGGGCATTGCCCGAAAAAGCAACGTGGCCATTTCTCCTTCCCGCGGACCCACCACCTACGGGTAGAACCACTGGGGTCGGGTGCACTGCCAGTTAGGCGGCAGTGAAGGCAGGGGGCATCGACGGACCAAACCCAGCCAACAGAGACTGGCTTTGGGGACGTGGAATGTCACTTCTCTGGGGGGGAAGGAGCCTGAGCTGGTGCGGGAGGTGGAGCGCTACCAATTAGATCTGGTGGGGCTTACCTCTACGCACAGCACTGGCTCTGGAACTAAACTCCTGGATAGGGGTTGGACTCTTTCCTTCTCTGGAGTTGCTCAGGGTGTGAGGCGCCGGGCGGGTGTGGGGATACTCACAAGTCCCCGGCTGAGTGCCGCTTTGTTGGAGTTTACCCCGGTGGACGAGAGGGTCGCCTCCCTACGCCTTAGGGTCATGGGAGGGAAAACTCTGACTGTTGTTTGTGCCTATGCACCAAACAACAGTTCGGAATATCCCGCCTTCTTGCACACCCTGGATGGAGTCCTGCATGGGGCTCCTGAAGGGGACTCTATAGTCCTCCTGGGAGACTTCAACGCACACGTGGGTAACGATGGGGAAACATGGAGGGGCGTGTTGGGGATGAACGGCCTACCTGATCTGAACCGGAGTGGGGTTTTGTTATTGGATTTCTGTGCTAGTCATGGATTGGCCATAACAAACACCATGTTCAAACATAAGGATGCTCATAAGTGTACATGGTACCAGAGCACCTTAGGCCGAAGGTCAATGATCGATTTTGTTATCGTATCATCTGGCCTGAGGCCGCATGTTTTGGACACTCGGGTGAAGAGAGGGGCAGAGCTGTCAACCGATCACCATCTGGTGGCGAGTTGGGTAAGATGGCGGGGGAAGCCTCTGGACAGACCTGGTAAGCCCAAACGTGTAGTGCGGGTGAACTGGGAATGTCTGGTGGATGCCCCTGTCCGGGAGACCTTCAACTCACACCTCCGGCGGAATTTTTCGGGCATCTCTGTGGAGGCTGGGGGCATTGAGCCAGAGTGGTCATTGTTCAAAGCTTCTATTGCCGAAGCTGGCAAAAGGACGGCAGCCTCGGCTGTAGCGGAGGCAAAGCAGCGGGTGTGGGAGGAATTCGGAGAAGCCATGGAGAAGGACTTTCAGTCGGCACCAAAGCGTTTCTGGCAAACAATCCGGCGCCTCAGGAGGGGGAAGCGTGGGTCCATCCAAGCTGTGTACAGTAAGGGTGGGACATTGCTGACCTCAACTGAGGAGGTGATCGGGCGGTGGAAAGAACACTTTGAGGAACTTCTTAACCCAACTACACCCTCAATGGTAGAGACAGAGCTGGAGGATGAAGGACGGCAAACATCAATCTCCCTGGAGGAAGTCACTGCGGTAGTCAAACATCTCCGCAGTGGCAAAGCCCAAGGGGTTGATGAGATCCGTCCAGAAATGCTAAAGGCTCTGGGTGTTGAGGGGCTGTCATGGATGACACGTCTTTTCAACATTGCGTGGAAGTCTGGGACAGTGCCTGAGGAGTGGCAAACGGGGGTGGTAGTACCCCTGTTCAAAAAGGGTGACCAGAGGGTGTGTGCCAATTACAGGGGTATCACATTACTCAGCCTCCCTGGGAAAGTCTACTCCAAGGTGCTGGAAAGGAGGGTTCGGCCGATAGTCGAACCTCAGATTGAAGAGGAACAATGCGGATTCCGCCCTGGTCGTGGAACAACGGACCAGCTTTTCACTCTTGCAAGGATCCTGGAGGGGGCTTGGGAGTATGCCCATCCGGTCTATATGTGTTTTGTAGATTTGGAGAAGGCATATGATCGGGTCCCTCGGGAAATACTGTGGGGGGTGCTGCGGGAGTATGGGGTGCGGGGGTCATTGTTGAGGGCCATCCAATCTCTCTACTCCCAAAGCAAGAGCTGTGTCCGGATTCTCGGTACAAAGTCAGGCCTGTTCTCAGTGGGTGTTGGCCTCCGCCAGGGCTGCGCTTTGTCACCCATCCTGTTTGTGATTTTCATGGACAGGATTTCAAGGCGTAGTCATGGAGGGGAGGGGTTTCAGTATGGTGGGCTCAGGATTGAATCGCTGCTGTTTGCAGATGATGTGGTCCTGTTTGCGTCATCAGTATGTGACCTTCAGCACTCACTGGATCGGTTTGCAGCAGAATGTGAAGCGGCTGGGATGAGGATCAGCACCTCCAAATCTGAGGCCATGGTTCTTAGCAGGAAACCGGTGGATTGTCTACTCCAAGTAGGGAGGGAGTCCTTATCCCAAGTGAAGGAGTTCAAGTATCTCGGGGTCTTGTTCTCGAGTGAGGGGAGGATGGAGCGTGAGATTGACAGGAGAATAGGTGCAGCAGGAGCGGTATTGGGTGCACTTTGGCGCACCGTTGTAACCAAAAGAGAGCTGAGCCAGAAGGCAAAGCTCTCGATCTACCGATCAGTCTTCGTTCCTACCCTCACCTATGGCCATGAGCAATGGGTAATGACCGAAAGGACGAGATCGCGAATACAAGCGGCCGAAATGAGTTTCCTCAGGAGGGTGGCTGGTATCTCCCTGAGGGATAGGGTGAGAAGCTCAGTCACTCGTGAGAGACTCGGAGTAGAGCCGCTGCTCCTTCACGTAGAAAGGAGCCAGTTGAGGTGGTTCGGGCATCTAGTAAGGATGCTTCCTGGTCGCCTCCCGAGGGAGGTTTTCCAGGCACATCCAACTGGGAAGAGACCACGGGGCAGACCGAGGTACAGGTGGGGTGATTACATCTCCACACTGGCCTGGGAACGCCTCGGGATCCCCCAGTCAGAGCTAGTCAATGTTGCCAGGGAGAGGGAAGTTTGGAGTCCCCTGCTGGAGCTGCTACCTCCGCGACCCGATTTCTGATAAGCGGGAGAAGATGGATGGATGGATGGATTACGGTACATCGAAAAGTCTAAACCCCGATTATAAAACGACCCCTCTTTTTCAGATTTTTTTCTAGGAAAAAAACCCCGTCTTATATTCGGGTCAATACGGTATATATAATAATATATTTATATATTTATATTTATATTTATATTTATATTTATATTTATATTTATATTTATATTTATATATGCAGGTGTTGCGTTTCTGCATCCTGACCTTAGTTAGGATGCAGTAGTTACATTTTGACGATAGAGACCACAATGCTGTACAGAAGTATCCACTAAGCTTGTGCGTTGAATAAATACGTAGGCCTAGCCCTAGGTATGATTTCAAGGCATAGGATTACATTTTAAAATCTCGCATTTGTCTTAATTGTCATTTGAGACACACACACACACACACACACACACACACACACACACACACACACACACACACACACACACACACACACACACACACACACACACACACACACACACACACACACACACACACACACACACACACACACACACACATTCTGGGTATTCTGAGAGGGCCCGAGACAGGGCACTGGAATTGAAATAATATATGATTTATCAGTAGACCATGAAGTATGGCTATTTACTCTTAACATTATAAGAAAAACAAATTTGACAATTATTTGATCGTAAAGAAAAAAGGAAACGGTATTTGGCAAACAAGTTCAAGGCGGGATTTGTTTGTAAAAATGTTGAAATATATTTCAGTAATTAATCTTAAATGACCAAACATATAATGGGGAATGCATTACAATGAAGGAAATTAAGTAGGACGTATCTGAAACATTTATGAGTTTAAAAAATTTATCTTTTTGTCCCCCACAGTTTTTGAATATAAATAAATACCCCAAATATTCACCATTGATTCTTTAAAAAGTCTCCACTATTAGTTCTGGCCATACAAGTCATTTTTCCATTGCTAAATAAATATCATGCACATTTAAGATGTTTTTAAAAAGGTTTTAAAGTCTTACCCCAAACTGAGAAACACAGTGGCTAGAAAGCTCATATAGAGAGCTTTCTTGGAGGCAAGAAAGTGTGACATATTATCTGTTAATCAATTAATATATAACAATCCTGTAAGTTGATTTAAAAAAGGGTTAAATAGTCACTCAACGGCAAAAAGGGAGCACATAGACATATGGTCAGTCATGGTAGTGAGAACAGCGTGTGGAACATCATCCCGTGTAGAAAAGGAGGGGACTGTGGGAGGCACAGAACACATAAACCAGTTTATTGTGTAAGTATGGTACAGATAGAGCAGGTGGTGTAAGTTTCCATTTTAAGATACATCTGTGTGTGTAGTTGATGGCTGGTTGGTTGGCTGTGTGCCTTGGTCGAAAAGAGAAAAATAACTTGTGTGGACAAGATCATTTTGTTGTGCACGCATGATAAATAACGTTTATGGGACTGTGCCATGACACTTTAGGGAGGAGCTGGATATTTACAAAGGACAACGTGTGCTTTGCAGTTGTGTTTGTATGACACTTGTGGAGGAACTGGACTTGGATCTATATTGAACTCTAAGGACATTTAAATAACCCTTAAAGGGATTTACACAGCCTGCTGTCTGAATGATAAAAAGCTATAACTATTGTCAATTAAAAATGCTTTAATATGGTTCCACACTTACCTCAACTTTGAACACTTAACGTTTACGCTGGATTAACGCTTTATCAGGTTGTCTGTCTGTAAAATGTTTTGTTAACATATATAGGATGACTTTCACATAATGCAGTTATTTAGTTGTTGTTTTTTACAAAGATAATGCACAAATAATGCCATTTAACAACCACAAGAGGGATTGACCCTATTGCCCCTATAGCGATGTCATTGTCCACACTCTGGTTGTTAGGGACATTAAAGCCATTCTCTGAACCAGCATTTGTCTTCATACTGTTAAGCACATTTTCTCTTTCCTCTGTGATAACATATAGTATTTGGTTCATCAGGTCTTGTTCATCTAAAAGCAGTTGCAGTTGGTTTTTGCTCTTCATTAATCTGTTCAATGTCATCTGGAGGAGGTTGTTCATCTTTTTCTAATGACACGCTGATTGGGTCATCTCTTTCGTTTTGTTTACCTTTTTCAGCTTATTTTGTGTGTGGTCGCAACTGAAAGCAAATGAAAGCAAATGAACTGAAAGCAAATGAAATAGTTAGAAAATGTCACCTCAACTGGCGAGTCAGGACTGATGACTGAGCTAATAGGGCACCATAATAAGCTAACATAGCCAGTGTGTCCTATTCCACCATGTAGCCTGTTTACCAGTTATTACCTCAATATATTAGAAGACTGTTATTAAGACTGGCCCTATTATAAAATATAGATATTCATGGATATTGCACAGAACTATTTACCACTGCACGTTGAAAATATGGGCTCCAAACAAGTTTTTCTAAATGTCTGACAGGTTCTGTTTAGGCAGGCATGAACACTTAGGGAAAACGATCCGGTAGCGGAAAGCTATCTAAACTAGCTCACCCACCAAAAACATAGACAGAATAACAGAATAAACAACCAGCTTATTATTATATACAAAGATCAGCCTTCTCTCAGTGTCTTCTCTACAGTCATCTTCATCGCATTGAGACATTTCTTTGTATATGTTATCCTACGTAGCTGCATGTAGATGACCAAATTAGTGTCGGCTACACATGCGTGCGTGTGTGTGTGTTGTTTTGACAGGAAAGGTAACCAAACTAAACAACAGCTAGTCTTGGTCACCTTATTATTTGTTTGCACACCTGTGACTCAGCTTCGCAATCTCCTGAATACACTGGGCTCAATGTAGTTAGGGAGAGTCCACAATTAACCAGAGGGCAGTCAGAAGGTGGTCAGAAGGCGGACCTCCCCCACGCAGGGTTGTCGCTGGAGGCTGCCAACGGCAGCAGAATTCAGACATTCGAAATGTTCAAATGTTTTCACACGTTCAAACATGCATACAGGGCTACATATAAGTGGTATGTGGCATCTATGTGGTATAACTCATACCAGGAGAGAGAGAGAGAGAGAGAGAGAGAGAGAGAGTTTGATATATATATATGTATATACAGTATATAGGTTTACTGTTTATATAGGTTTTTATAGTTGTGTTGTAGTAGGCCGTAGTAGTAAATAGTGTAAGTATTTCAAGTCTGTATAACTTTTAACAGACTTTTTAACAGAAACAAATAATGGCAACATAATTTGCTGCGGGCACCATATGTGTGTGCCCTATAGAGACTTCCTTGCATGGGGTCCTAAATTCCCGGCTACGCGCCTGGCTGTTCACTAGTACGCCCCCAGGTGAAAGCCATCAGGCCTAACCACGACAAGGCTGCGTTCAATTCGCTCCTACTACAGCCATATAAAACCTGATGAACAGACTGAGGTTGTTTCTGTTTTCCTTGTACTTTCTGGAGAGAGTGGCGCTGAACAAAATAGAAATACAATACAATAAAATGAAGGCTCCGGTTAGACTATCGGCCACCAAAGCGCAACTGGGGCAGACGAAGCGTAAATACGCGTACTCCGACTTCATCCACAGAACTCAACAAGGGGTGAAGAGCATTTTGTGTTGAGAAAGCAATGTGTTTAATACCGTCGTTTTGTTTTAAAAGCTGCATTTTCTATCATGTGTGTCCGTCCACAGGGGCGTGATGTTGGTGCAGCGCTCCGGACGGCCCAGCCCGTGTGTCCCCGGCGGGTTCTGCTGGGCCTTGTGGCCCAGGAGGCGTGCCGGCTCTCAAAGACCTCCAGGAGACGGCGGATCACCCTCCGGGAGCTGACCGCCGCCCTGGCCCTGGTCCGGGGAAGGACCCGCACCCGAGCCGCTGCTTGACCGGAACGCCCATTATTATTATTATTATTATTATTATTATTATTATTATTATTGTGAAGATGTAAATCTTTTTTTTTTTAAATGTTTTTATCAGTTTGTTGTTGTAGGGCTATTAAAGATGTTTTATTTACACGCAGTCCCGTCTCTCTTTGGTTATCAGTAAGTTTGTAATTCAGTGTCATTTAAATGGTGGAGCAATGTTGTGCAGGCTGGCTTTTTGAGCGCTGTAATATTGGAGGTCAAACGCATTGATTTTAAAAGCGCTCTGATGTTTGCGACGTGTGACGCACACGCACACCTGTGTCTCCCATCCTCCATCCCAACGCGGTCTTTAGCAACGGGAGAGACTTGGCATCCGCTCAGTATCCTGCTAGGGGAGGGGGGGCGGGGGTGATAGATGATCATCTATCATCCGCTCCGCATCCCCTCGTCGTATGGATACAGACTGCAGGTAGGAACCGTTACGTTAGGCTACACGTTGCTGTTATGATGTATTTAGTTATCAGATGATGGTATTTGCTGCAACTTTGGGGTGATTTGTGAGCGAATGCGTACGCTATAAAATTAGTGAAGCTAATTGGCCTACGAAGCTATTCATTTTTTGGGGTATTTCAGATTTGGTGCTGAAACTATATTTCCAGACATCATCGCTGCAGCCCTATGTCTCCCGCGACGTGTTCCGCATCACAGCCAGCACATCCCGAGACGCTGGCCGAAGTGATCCGTCATCTCCTCTGCTGGTTATCATGGGCTGCGGGACTTCGATCGCCACCGAGCCTCAAAGCAAGGCAGCGGGGACAGGCAAGCGTGTTGCGTATTACTTCTTATTTTCCCTCTCAAGGGCCGCCTGCAGTTTAGAATGCGGACGCTGGGGTTCGAATTAATAACCTTTTGGCTGGGAGTTTGAACACCCCCAAACACTAGACTGTCCTGCTCACAGTTAGCCAAATCCGCCTCGTGCATTAGGGTTAAACTACTTTTTAAAGACGTGAAAACTGTATACTACAGTGTTTCTTAAACCTACAGAAAACTCTGAGCACCACAGTGATCCCTCCGTGTGTGTGTGGTTGGGTCCCACGGACACACAGAAAATACCCATAGACTACCAGACAGACAGATTGGACTACAGACGGAGACGGACTACAGGTAGGCAGACTACAGACAGATGGACCACAGGCAAACTACAAACTGCAGGCAGACCATGGTCTGCCTGCAGTTTGTAGCATGCCTGCATGCCTGTAGTACTATGCATAGTACTACAGGCATGCCGACTAAAGACAGATAGGCAGGCTACTGACAGAGCAGGACAGACAGACAGACAGACCACATCGTGTTCCCCCTGTAGTCTGTTGCTGCTGGTCTCCATGGTGATGTCAGATGCTTCACAGATGGCGGTGCTGATTGTTCCTGGTGCTGAATGGTTTGTTTCTCCTCAAAGCTATATTAATGTTGTTTTTCCAGTCCACCACCCCCCCCCCCCCCCCCCCCCCCCCACCCACCCTCCACCACCTCTCCTCCTCCCCTGTGTCTTGTTAACACTCACCCTCGTCATGCTGTCATGCCGCACACTATAATCTCAATGTTTTATTAATTTTTTATTTAAATTACCCCTGACGTGTGCTTCTCTCTTTACACAGACGAGGCAGCCAGGAACCCCAGCCCTGCTCTGAGTAAGGTCTACAGACACACAGTACTAGTCAGGTTCATGTGTTCATAAAACATACAGTACTAGTCAAGTTCATGTGTTCATAAAACCCAGAGTACTTATCAAGCAAATGTATTCATAAAACACATTTAAGAAGCAACTAGCATAAACTAAGATGGCCAAATGATGAACAGACATTGTACGCCAAATGGTCTCAATTTAATTTAAAACGGGCAGAAGTGAAGAATTAAGACGCAGCAGCAGTGTGTGTGTGCGCGTGTGTGTGGACTGATGATGTAAAAGACTAGTTATGTGGTCACTGTCTCCTCTAGCCATGAAGGCAGCCATCCTGATCCAGGGCTGGTACCGACGCTACATGGCCCGTCTGGAGATGAGACGCAGGTACACCTGGAACATCTTCCAGTCCATCGAGTATGCCGGGGAGCAGGACCAGCTGCAGGTGAGCTAAATGACCTATCTATTTACCCTCTAACCCCCACCTGCTCCTTAATGACCTGTCTCTGCACGGTCTAACCCCTACCTGCTCCTTAATGACCCATCTCTGTACCGTCTAACCTGTTCCTTAATGAACCGTCTCTGTACCGTCTAACCCCTACCTGCTCCTTAATGACACGTCTCTGTACCGCCTAACCCCTACCTGCTCCTTAATGACCCGTCTCTGTACCGCCTAACCCCTACCTGCTCCTTAATGACCCGTCTCTGTACCGTCTAACCCCTACCTGCTCCTTAATGACCCGTCTCTGTACCGCTTAACCCCTACCTGCTCCTTAATGACCCGTCTCTGTACCGTCTAACTCCTACCTGCTCCATAATGACCCGTCTCTGTACCGTCTAACTCCTACCTGCTCCATAATGACCCGTCTCTGTACCGTCTAACCCCTACCTGCTCCATAATGACCCATCTCTGTACCGCCTAACCCCTACCTGCTCCATAATGACCCGTCTCTGTACCGTATAACCTGTTCCTTAATGACCCGTCTCTGCACTGTCTAACCGTTAGACGGTTAGGTGCAGGTAGGGTCATTAGGGTTAGACGGTACAGAGACGGGTCACTAAGGAGCAGGTAGGGGTTAGGCGGTACAGAGACGGGTCATTAAGGAGCAGGTAGGGGTTAGAGTCTAACCCCTACCTGCTCCTTAATGACCTGTCTCGTATGATGACCCATATGGAGAATGTCTGTGTGTGTGACTAACTACGGCCGCCTCCTGTCCACAGCTATCTGGGTTCTTCAGCTTCATGCTCGACAACTTCACTCACCTGAACAGCAGCGGGCCAGGTGAGAGCAACACACCGTCACCTCCGTCTGGAGGTGGAGTCCTCCGTTCGGACGTAGAAGGGCCCACAGGGCCACCTCGCTTTACATTTACATTTAGGGCATTTGGCAGACGCTTTTATCCAAAGCGACTTACAAGGTGCTTTAGGTATCCCTGTTTGGACTCAGACTTGTGGCGTGGACAAAAACACTCCTCGTTCTCCTTCGTCGTCACAACAGTTTGACGAGACACCTTCGTCCCCGAGGACTTGTTATATTTTCCTGTTCTTCTTCATAAATGTGGAAGATGAGAAACAACCGTGGACAGATACTCGGGTTTCCAAAATGGCGACGCTACTGGGATTGCGGTTGTAGTTATAATATTAACTGTTGTAATATTTTCATTTATTCACTTCTTCAGCAAGAGTGTGTTTTGCCAGGACTACCACAGAACAGAAAAGGGTCATTAAGAAAAAGATAGGGGTAAGACAGTACAGACAAGTCATTAAGGAGCAGGTAGGGGTTAGACAGTACAGAGACGGGTCATTAAGGAGCAGGTAGGAGTTACAGTACAGAGACGGGTCATTAAGGAGCAGATAGGGGTTACAGTACAGAGACAGGTCATTAAGGAGCAGGTATGGGTTAGACGGTACAGAGATGGGTCATTAAGGAGCAGGTAGGAGTTAGGGGCCCTAAGATGCCCTCAAACCCCTACCTGCTATAGGACCTACAGGTAGACTGCAGACACTGGGGATCCAACCCGAAACCTTTCAGCTTCAGAGAGCCACTACACTAATCTGTTTATTTTGTAAGGCTTGTTGAGTAACTCCTACCTCCGCCTTTTCGATCATTCATGTTTATTTGATTTTACTGTGAAATGGCGTTTTCTGCTGCTGCTGTCATGTGTTCATGGGGTAGGAAATGTCCGCCGGGTCCAAGTGGACGTACAGTATCTGCTGTATTGTGTTCTGGTGTCGCCCGTCCATCCCCTGGCTTTATGGGTCTGCATTGCTTTGTGTGCTGAAGCGGTGTTGCCTAGCAACAGCCGTGGACATCAAGGTCTGTGTTTTGGTTTGGTGACAGCTGTGGGTATAAAAATATGCGACCGGTTGATCTGCACACACACACACACACACACACACACACACACACACACACACACACACACACACACACACACACACACACACACACACACACACACACACACACACACACACACACACACACACACACACACACACACACACACACACACACACACACACACACACACACACACACACACACACACACACACACACACACACACACACACACACAGAGAGCGCATGTCTCGCTGAAAGTATGTTCACCTCGGAACACTATGGACACACAGAGAGCGCATTGTCTCGCTGAAAGTATGTTCACCTCGGAACACTATGGACAGCGGTGTGGGGTGGAGGAGGAATGAAAGAAGACGAGGACAATGAGGCAGAAATGGGTTCGGTTATGACATCCTTTGTTTTTACTGGCATAAATGAAGAGGAGCAGATGACTCATTAGCATACTGGAGTGAGTCAGCAGTGCTGAATGACGACATGAAAAGGAACAGGACTCAGTCGGTTTCCTCCTAGTAACCCCCTGGTCTGTTGTCGCCCTCTGTTCACCTGGTGGCCATCTTGATTCAGTTGTTGGGTGGGGAGGAAACCCTCCAGGCTGTGGCCTAAATCCTTCCCTCATTCCCTACTACCTCTCGTAGTTAAATGTAGAGGACTATATAGTAAATTCCTTCCCTCGTTCCGTACTCCCTACACCCTCTCTAGTAGTACAAAAGCGTCTGCTAAATGACTGCAATGTAACGTATCTGTATTTTGCATCCGGTCTTTTCATGGGGCCACACTGTGACTGTAACAGGCCAGTGCTGTCCAGATCAAACCGACCCCATCTGTGTGTTCCTCTGCATGTCCCAGACCTGATCTCCCAGCTGCTGGTCGACCCCTGGCTGGGCAGGGACACCTGCCACCAGCTCATCCCCGTCGCAGAGTCCTACAGCGGGCCGCGCATCTCCTTCCCTCTGTCCGTGTCCCACACCGACGCCCTGCTCACCGCCTTCAAGGAGCACCAGGTGAGAAGCCTCACCGGCAACATGGAAGTGGCCAAAGTAACCCCGGACCCAACGAGTGGTGCTGATGATCGCCGGTATTATGGCTTGTTAGGAAGGAAATGCACTTATGACTTCTGGTGACTAGTAGTCCTCTTGCCTACCTGTTGATTGACCTTATTGTAAGTCACTTTGCACCCCCCCGCCACCCAGATCCTCCACGCCAGTTACGCTCTGCAGTTGCTATGGGAAACCAAGAAGCTGCTCAAGCAGATGCCGAACATCGTCCACATGTCGACGTCCTACGCCAAGGAGATCACCATATGCGGTAGGCAGTGAGCACAGATGCCACCGATCAATCGGATGTATCGATGAGTGGTGCCGATGCTTTTTGTTATTTTATTGTGCGGGGTTGCCAGAAGGTTCCCAGTTGGATCCCCCGGCTCCTCCTCTTAGCCAAGTGTCGACCAGATGCCTGAGCAGCTGGCTGTCTCCCTTGCATTGCTGACACCGTCGTCGGTGTATGAATGGGTGAATGTGAATAATAATTGCAATAATTGTAAAGGGCTTTATAAATGCAGTCCATTTTCCATTGCATTCGATTATCATTATAAGTGTTCTGTGAGTCGATGGGTGACGCTGGACGCTGTGATGTCAACGTGGCTTATCCGTGGACACAGCAGATGAACTGTAAACGTATAAATACGTAAATGACCTGCTGAAGAGTTTGAAATGGGGGGCCTGAATGCCCGGCTCGACAAGGCGTTGACGTAATTGACTGTGTGGAGGAGAGATCAAAGAAAGGGATGTTGGTAATCACCTCTTGACTCCGCCTCCAGGTCCTCGCCCTCCACTCGCTTGTCATTAAATTCAAGAATACTTGAAGACCGGGAGAAAACCCACATGGTTAGATCAGTGCAGAGGGTGGCACAATTCTCTCTCGCTCTCTCTCCACGACGGACCCTAGTCACTCAACTTGCTGGCTGGTTCTAACCTCCACTGTTCTTCGTAACTGATGTGATGAATGATTCATATTTGTGTGCAGATAATTTTTTTTCTGGCCAACCGAGTGTTTTTGGGAAAGGAAGCTTTTGAGACGTGTGTTGGTGGTGATTTGACCATCTACAGCACAGTTCATTGAATGATGAGATGAACTATTAACCCCTCAACTGGAATGACAGTAGATAAACGGTAGAGAGTACAACTTAAGTAGATTAACGGTAGAACGGTAGAACAACAGCTGATGAACAGTAAATAGAACAACCGTGGAAGAACAGTAAACAGAAGAATAACAGTGCATGAACAGTTGGAGAACAGTAGACGGTAGAACAACAGTGGGTGAACAGTAGAACAGCGGAACAATACCACACATGCAGAACCAGCTGTAAGTTATGCACTGGTGTACCCCTGTACTCCTGTGCTGATGACATACACTCGTTTATGCTTCTGACAATATCCTCACAATATCATGCTAATGGTAAATGGACATTTATATAGCGCTTTTCTAACCAATGGTTACTCAAAGCGCTTTACATATCAAGTCTCCCATTCACCCATTCATACACACATTCAACCACCAACGGCGGAGTCAGCCATGCAAGGAGACAGCCAGCACGTCAGGAGCAGTTAGGGTTAGGGTGTCTTGCTCAAGGAGACCTCGACAGCTTTTGCTAGGAGGAGGCGGGGAATCGAACCAGCAACCTTCCGGTTGTGAGGCGACCGCGCTACCTCCTGAGCTAAACTGACGCCCATCATCAACCTCAGCAACACGGTCCAAAAACGGAGTAGTTAACTGGTTGAAAAACATGACCGCTATTGGTAGAAAATACTTCCAAATACACCAAAATGCAAATGTTGGTATATCTGTGTTTATTGTTTGATTTTAGAGTACAAATGTGCTTTGATTCTGTCAGTATTTAATAGTGGGAGTACCTACAACATGTTCTCAAACTGTAGTCAATGTAGTGAACACTAAATGTTTTACTATATCTCTGTAGTAAACACTACATGCAACAAAGGTTCATCACTGTGAGATCAACAAATAACAAACAGACCAAATATGTGACCTGTGACCAAGTAGCGAATCTCCTGAAACCAGTGCTAGTGATTGTAATACGTCCGATACAGTCAGGCTCAGCAGCCGCGCTGTGCTGCTGTTCTCTAGTATCTCGAGTATTGATTCACATGTGCTGACAAACTGTGTCCCTCTGAATACAAACAAAATACACTGTTCTGCTTCCTGGTCCTAAGGTGATCTGCATGGACACCTCGATGACCTCCTGCTCATATTCTATAAGGTAGGCCTGCCGAGTTTCTGTTTAATGACTGATATGCGCGGTTGTAAATATACCAGATACTGTTTAGAGCCTCCTTATACTTTAACTGTTTAATTACCCCCGCCATCCAAGATCTTCTTATCGTGTCCACAAGACAGTCAGTTACAAGGCTTGGCTAGATGTGGTTCAGCCACAGCTGAACACATTGCTGTCCCTTCTCATTAAACTCTGCCAAGTCCGATGCTGTGCAGGGTTGCTCCAGCAGGGGGCATATCAGGAGGTGCTGCATGGTTTGCGGTTCAATGCCGCAGTCACACACACAACGTCCCCGTCATTTAGGTATCCCCATTTGGCGAGAGTGGCTTTTGCATGTCCAACACCAGATCTTATTCTGTTTAGGCATTTCCACACTGCGTAGTTGGTGTCTGCTCCAGGGGGCAGTGCCTCGCTCGCCTTTAGCTCCATGGTTGTTACTGATGGGAGGTTGTCAAGTCTTTCTTCCCACCGAGTGACTCTTTCACTGCTTGTGCTCGGTGTTCCGAGGGGTGGGACGCTCTTCAGGAAACTTTTCCTGGATTTAAGGCGGCTTTTGGCTGGCACATGGCCGAAGAGAGGATGTCTTTGGTCAGACTGTTGTTGGCGCTCTTTCTTGCTTGCTGCATTTCGTCGTATCTCTGGTGGGGCTATGCCTGCCAGGATGTACAGACGGTCTGTAGGTGTTGATTTCAGGCAGCCTGTGATAAGGCGGCAGCTAGCATTGAGGGCGGGATCCAACTTCTTGGCATGGGCAGCTCGCTCCCATACTGGGCAGGCATACTCGGCAACTGAGTAGCAGAGGGCTAGTGTGGTTGACTTCAGAGTCTGTGGGTTAGCACCCCAGGTTGTGCCAGTGAGCTTGCGGATGATGTTGTTCCTCGCACTCACTTTGCACTTCTCAATGTGGGTCTTAAAAGAGAGGCATCTGTCCAGGGTTACCCCTAGATAGACTGGGTGCTCACAGTGTTCAAGGGAGGTTCCTGACCAGCTGACCTTCAGTTGGCGCTTGGCTTCACAGTTTCTCAGGTGGAAGGCACACACCTGTGTCTTAGATGGGTTTGCACATAGGTGGTTCTCTTCATAGTAAGGTGTTAGCTCTGCCAGAGCGTTGGAGAGTCTGTCTTCCACAACTTTGAAATCAGTGGCTTGTGCACCTATGCCAAGATCATCTGCATAGATGAAGCGGCGGGTGTCTGCACTTTTTGGTTGGTCGTTGGTGTAGATGTTAAAGAGAAGTGGTGCAAGCACACTTCCCTGTGGGAGGCCATTCCTGAGTCTTCGCCACCTGCTTTTCTTTCCTCCTAGATCAACGAAGAAGTGCCTATTTTCAAGCATGCTTTCAATCAACTGTCAGACTGGTGTCTCTTGTGGTCTCCAGGATCTTGCTGAGGAGACGTCTGTGGTTGACTGTGTCATAGGCAGCTGAGAGGTCGACAAACACCACACCAGTTACCATCCCTTCCTCATATCCGTCTTCGATGTACTGGGTGAGGTTGAGTACTTGGCTAGTTGTTGACTTGCCAGGGCGGAAACCTGCTTGTTCAGGGATGAGGTGTTCGTCAACAAAGGTACCAATTCTGTTGAGGATCAGACGTTCGAAGAGCTTGTAGGTGTGGCTCAAAAGTGAGATTGGTCTGAAGTTCTTGGGAGCGGATGGATCTTTCCCAGGTTTCAGCAGTGCTATAATGTGGGCTTTCTTCCAGATGTTAGGGAGCTTGTGTGTTGTTAAGCACTCATTGTAGAGCTGTAGAAGCCACGTCTTTGCCTTGTGACCGAAGTGCTTGATCTGTTCCGTTGCAATATCATCCAGTCCAATTGCCTTTCCTGGTTTGAGGATAGAGATTCCCCCTTCCAGCTCTTCCATAGTAAGCTGTCTTGTAAAAGCAGGGTCCTCGATGTATTTCTTGCGGTTCAGCTTGGTCTTTTTCCCTCTCTTTCTACTCTTTCCATTTTCGAGCAATTGGTTGGCAACTTGGTTGGCAGTGACTTTTGGGTGCTGAGGAGCTGCTTTAGGATCACCCCGTAGCTTGTGAATAAGTGCCCATGCTTTCTTGCTGTTTTTTGACATGTCTGTGGACTCTATAAGAGCATTCCAGGTCTTGCTTCGCTCTTGGGCAATGCTTTCCATCACCTTCTCGCCTTGGGCAGTTGTTTCATCTGAGAAGGGATCTGCTTCAAACATGCTGACGTAGTTGTCATAGAGTCCTGCACAGTCCTTTGAATGTCCTGGTATATATTCAACTCTACAGCCTCGTGGGATATGTTTCCGCGCAGTTTTCAGCACCAGGTTAGCAAATTGGTCGTAGTTCTTGCTAACTGGTATTATATTTTTGATATTTTCTTCCAGCTCGTTGGTGAAACCTTTCCAGTCTGCTTTCTTGTAGTTGAAGCGCCTTTTAAAGGGCACGATGGTTGGGACTACAGCCGCATTGATTAGGATCCCAATGGGACGGTGTTGGCTTGATGGAATAGGGTCCAGCAGTCTTTTTACACAGTCCAGCGATGTTACTTGTGACCATGGTGAGATCTGGGTTGTAGCCACGTTTCCAGCGAGCACTGAAAAACGAGTGTGGTAGCTTGGGGTCATGGATCAGACTTAGTTGGTTAGTATCCATCCAGTCCTCTACTGCTTCTCCATCCTTGTTCATTTCAGGGTAGCCCCACTGGGTACTGTGGCTGTTGAAGTCACCAATAATGATCTGTGGTTTGCCGTGTACTTTGGGGATTGGCTGGGAAAATACAAAGTCTACAGGTGGTGATTTATAGACAGATGTTACTCCAACACTGCTTAGCTCAACAGATCATCTGACATATCTGTATCTTCTATAGCTGAGCCTGTTTTTACAAATATGGCACTGCCGGTGAGGTCGCTCAATGGCCAGGACCATTCCTGGTATGGTGGGGCGGTTGTTTTCACTCCCTCTGTGCGTCTCTTGCAAGCAGAGGACGTCACAGTGTTGCTTGCTGCATAAGTCGGCTAAGATGGTTTGTTTTGCAGAGGAGAACCCTTCAATGTTCACAGATATGACTGTCAATGCCGGTCTTGAGGAGGTCCCTCGTTTACGACATCGACCTTTGTGTCTATCTCCAGGCATGATGTTTTCTCTTGGTGTTCTGTGGCTTGCTTGCAGCTTTCAGCGTAGCTTGTAGCGTAGCTTGTGGCTGTTTTGTAGCTTGTAACTGTTGCTTGTAGTGGTGATAGGATTAGCAGTATCTAGTTGATCTAGTTGATCTTGTCGATCTTGTCGATCTCGTCAATACTCCCAGGGCCGCGACGTGGACGCTCCTTTCATGACCGCCATCCAAGATGGGAGGAGGTAACATTTGTTTGGCCCTGTATGTCTGTCTGTTGGCAAGATAACTCTAAAAGTTATGTGTGGAATTAGACACACAGATTATTTATGGGCCAAGGAACAGTTGATTCGATTTTGACCCAAATCCGGATCCAAATCTTGATCCAGGAGACTTTTTTGAGGGCCTTCTAGTTTACACATGTGTATTGTTATTAACATTTCTGGATATTGGATATGTGGATCTATTCTTTCTTAAAAATCAGATAAAATAAATTATGAAAAGTTTTAAAAATGGTAATAAATCTGGCTCTAAATATTTTATATTTGATATCCCTTCCTGTCCCAGAACGGCCTTCCGTCCGCTGACACGCCATACGTCTTCAACGGGGACTTTGTGGACCGGGGCAAGCAGTCCATGGAAGTGGTGTTGCTCCTGTTCGCCTATCTACTGCTCTACCCCAACCACATGCACCTGAACCGGGGAAACCACGAGGACCACATTATGAACCTCAGGTGGGTGGGAGAGACCCAACGGACCAAATCATGAGGTTCAGGAATAGACCACATCATGAGGTCAAGGAACAGACCACATCATGAGGTCCAGGTTTGAAGACCAACGAACCACATCATGAGGTCCAGTAACAGACCACATCATGAGGTCCAGGTTGGAAGACCAATGGACCACATCATGAGGTCCAGTAACAGACCACATCATGAGGTCCAGGTTGGAAGACCAATGGACCACATCATGAGGTCCAGGAACAGACCACATCATGAGGTCCAGGTTGGTAAAACCAATGGACCACATCATGAGGACCAGGTTGGTGGACCAACAGACCACATCATGAGATCCAGGTTGGTGTACCAACAGACCACATCATGAGGTCCAGGTTGGTGGACCAACAGACCACATCATGAGGTCCAGGTTGGTGGACCAACAGACCACATCATGAGGTCCAGGTTGGTAGATCACACCAGCCGACCACATCATGAGGTCCAGGTTGGTAGACCAACAGACCACATCATGAGGTCCAGGTGTCACGATCCAACCCAGCTCTTCACGCTCCTAGTCCTGGATCTCCGCTGGCTTCCTGGATCTGCGATGTCACGACTCCGTTCCAAGATGCCACTCCGTGTTTTCCCTGTCAGCCATTTCCTACTCAACTCACCTGTTGTCAATCGCACCTCATTACCCAGCTGTATTTAAGCCGTGTGTTGTCTGACTCGTTGCTGGATCATCACCCCGATTTTCAGAACGCCTCACGTTCGTATCAAGCTAAGTTCATTGTTGTTCTGCCTATTGATCCGCCGTGTTCTGACCCTCGCCTGGATAACAACCTTGTTTTTGCCTTTCGTTTTTGTACCTCTGCCTCAACCCTCGACTTACCTGTTACCGACCTCTGCTTGCCTTAACCACGTTTTGGATTTGCCCTGTCTGTACCTCTGCCTTTGATCCGACATTAAAGCACCTGTTCCATCTGACGTCTGTTCTCCCTGCTTTTGGGTCCCACCTACACCCGGCTGTGACAGTATGATCCAGCCATGATGGACCCAGCAGAGCTGAACAGCTGATGTTAGTTGCGATAAAGGTACAGGGCGCCCTGCTCGGGTCCCACCAACAGGGCATTGGAGCCCTTCACCACAGGTTCAATGCCGTTGCCGAGTCCCTTGCCTCTGACGACCGAGGTACGGGATCTGAGGGGCACCGCTGCCCCACCTCCGGTCGACCCCGCTCCCCCAGCTCCTCTTGCTATCCCAGGACCTCCTCGCCATGAACCCAGACTACCAACATCTCAGGCCTCTCCATGCTCCCTGGCCATGGAGCTGCAGATCTCCATGTTCCCCACAGAACGTACCAAGGTGGCGTATGTCGTCTCACTACTCTCTAGAAGGGCCCGAGAATGGGGAACAGCAATGTGGGACACAGACTCGCCTTGTTGTGTCTTGTTTAGGGAATTCTCAGACGAGATGAGGCGGGTGTTCTATCGCTCTCTGTGGAAGAGAAGCAGCGAGGGAATTACTCCGCCTTCGACAAGGTAACCGTTCTACTTATGATTATGCCATCGATTTCAGAACATTGGCGGCCTCCTGTGACTGGGGTCAGCAGGCCGTATTTGATGCCTTTTTTGGTGGACTATGGGACGAATTGGTCTCCCATGACCTTCCCCATAACTTGGACACATTGATCGAGATGGCCGGACGTACTGATACCCGTTTAAGGTCTCGTTCTAGCACTTCACATCAATTCATGGACTATCAGTTCCCCAGTGCTGAGGAGGACGAGCCCATGCAGTTGGGTAGAGCTAGGGTCTCGCTTGAGGAGCATCAACGCCGGCGGGACACCCAGGCGTGCTTCTACTGTGGCCAGCAGGGCCACTTCAGTCAGCGCTGTCCCCGCAAACGCTCCAATCAACCCTCCTCAGCGGCGCTCCTGAGCATCACGCTCAAGTCAGCATCATCGACCAGGCAGTTTTTGACTGTTCAGATTCATCTTCCTAGTCAGACGGTTTCTCTCCCCGCTCTCATTGATTCAGGAGCGGACCGGAAGTTCATTCAGGCCGCTACCGTGAAGAAATATAATATCCGTGTCCAAGATTTAGATCACCCTCAGTCAGTCCACACTCAACGGTCACACCCTCAACCCCGTCTCCCACGTCACCGAACCACTCACTGTGTGCCGGGTAATCACACAGAGGAGATTTAATTTTTTGTCATGGACCAGGCTCAGGTGGCCATTGTACTGGGATTACCCTGGTTAGCCAAGCACAATCCCCAGGTTAAGTGGGAGTCAAGTATCATCACCGGTTGGAGTGATTTTTGCCTGGCTAACTGTCTACAGGCGGCTAAATCTTCTAGTCAGTCCACTCCGTTGGCCAACGAAGAGTACCCGGACCGAAGGTTCCCACTGAGTACACTGACTTAAAGTTGGTGTTCAGTAAGTCACGAGCCACGTCCTTACCCCCACACCGACTCTGACTGCGCAATTGACCTGCTACCAGGCGTGTCTCCTCCCAAGGGACGCATCTACTCACTCTGCCCGGCCGAAAGAGCAGCTATGGAGAAGTACATCAACGAGTCTCTGGCAGCGGGAATTATTCGTCCTTCTTCCTCTCCAGCAGGGTTTTTCTTTGTGGAGAAGAAGGATAAATCGCTACGCCCCTGTATCGACTATCGAGGCCTTAATGATGTGACAGTCAAGAATCGCTATCCGTTGCCATTAATGAACTCTGCTTTCGAGTTACTCCAGGGGGCCAGATGTTTCACCAAGCTGGATCTACGCAATGCCTACCATCTTGTCAGGGTTCGAGACGGAGACGAATGGAAGACGGCATTCAACACCACGACTGGGCACTACGAGTATCTGGTGGTGCCGTTCGGGCTGTCAAATGCACCTGATGTTTTTCAGGCTCTAGTCAACGATGTGCTCAGAGATTTCATTAATCAGTTTGTTTTTGTTTATTTGGATGACATTCATTTTTTCCACATCCTTACATCGCGTCCACGTTCGCCAGATACTCCAGAGGCTGCTGGAGAACCAGCTGTACGTTAAAGCTGAGAAGTGTGAGTTTCACGTAACAGACTTATTTTTTAGGGTTCTGTATCTCTCATGATGCGATTAAGATGGATCCTGTCAAGGTGGCAGCTGTGACCAAGTGGCCTACCCCAACCTCCAGACGGGAACTGCAATGTTTTCTGGGTTTTGCTCATTTCTATCGCCATTTCTTCAGAAATTATAGCTCAGTGGCTGCTCCCCTTACTGCCTTCACATCTGTCAAGCAGCCGTTCACCTGGAATAGACTGGCTGAGGAGGCATTTGAGACGTTTTTTCTCATCGGTTGACGCCGGAGAGGAATTACGATGTCGGGCACCGGCAACTGCTGGCGATAAAATTTGCATTTGCAGAATGGAGGCATTGGTTGGAGGGAACCAATATTCCTTTTTTAGTCTGGACGGATCACTGTAATCTGGAGTACATCAAATCTGCTAAGAGGTTAAACTCTCGTCAAGCCAGATGGCCACTGTTTTGCTCTTGTTTTAATTTTTCATTCTTATCGCCCTGGTTCTAAGAATGCACTGTTGCACTCTCCCGAGTTTTTGCCCCTATAGATGACCCGGACAACGCCAAGACGATCCTGCCTGCTCGCTGCTTGGTGGGAGCCACCTCGCTGGAGATTGAGAGGACTGTCCAGGAGGCGCTGGCTCGAGAACCAGGACCAAGTGACTTGCCCTCTGGTCGACTCTTTGTTCCCCCAGCATCTCAAGCTGATGTCTTGGACTGGGGACATAATTCAAGGCTGGCCTGTCATCCAGGCGTGTCACGGACATCGTCTCTCGTTAAACAGCGTTTCTGGTGGTCTACGTTAAGTGATGACGTGAAGGCTTATGTCGCTGCATGTCCCGTCTGCTCACGGAACAAGGTGAGCAATCGATCCCCGGCTGGGCTCCTCAGGCCACTACCGATTCCCCGACGACCTTGGTCTCATTTGGCGATCGATTTTGTCACTGGTCTCCCCCCCTCGGATGGCAACACCTGCATCCTAACCATAGTCTATCATTTTTCCAAAGCGGCTAATTTCGTGCCACTGCCTAAATTACCCTCTGCTAAGGAGACGGCTGATGTGATGATTACGCATGTGTTCAGGATTCACAGTCTGCCAACTGACATTGTTTCTGACAGGGGACCACAGTTTTCTGCTCGGTTTTGGCAGGTGTTTTGTAAGCTGCTGGGAGCAACCTCCAGTCTGTCCTCCGGATATCTCCCCCAGACCAACGGCCAGACAGAGAGGACGAACCAGAAGCTGGAGGTGGCCTTGCGCTGCATGTTATCTGCTAACGTCACTGCCTGGTCAAGGATGTTACCATGGGTGGAGTACGCCCATAATTCCCTGCCCTCCTCCGCTACAGGACTGTCACCGTTCCAGTGCAGTCTGGGCTACCAACCTCCTCTTCCCGTCCCAAGAGGAGGATGTGGCAGTACCCTCAGCCCAACGGTTCATTCAGCACTGTCGGAGGACCTGGACCAGAGCCAGGAGGGTGCTACGTCGTCTCTGCATTATAAGGCTCCGCGCTACCAGCCAGGTCAGGGGGTGATGTTGTCCACCAGGCACATTCCCCTCAAGGTGACCTCTATAAAACAAGCGCCTAGGTACATCGGTCCTTTCCCCATTTCCAAGATCATTAATCCGTGCACGATCAGGCTCTTCCCCTGTCTATGCGCTGTATTCCATGTGTCACAAATGAAACCTGTGTTGTCTAGTCCCTTGTCCCCCCCCTCCTCTCCCTCCTCCGCCGCCTAGGATCATTGATGGAGGAGAGGCGTTCATGGTCAAGAAGCTGCTCAAGGTGCGACGCTGGGGGCGTGGCCTTCAATACCTGGTGGACTGGGAGGGTTACGGACCAGAGGAGAGAAGCTGGGTGCCTGCCAGGCACATTTTGGACCAAACACTCATCTCGGAGTTTCACCGGAGACATCCAGATGCCATGCTTAGGACGTCAGGGGACGTCCGTAGAGGGAGGGGCACTGTCACGATCCAACTCAGCTCTTCACGCTCCTAGTCCTGGATCTCCACTGGCTTCCTGGATCTGCGATGTCACGACCTCATTACCCAGCTGTATTTAAGCCGTGTCTGTTGTCTAACTCGTTGCTGGATCATCACCCCGATTTTCAGAAAGCCTCACGTTCGTATCAAGCTCAGTTCATTGTTGTTCTGCCTATTGATCCGCCGTGTTCTGACCCTCGCCTGGATAACAACCTCGTTTTTGCCTTGCGTTTTTGTACCTCTGCCTCAACCCTCAACTTACCTGTTACCGACCTCTGCTTGCCTTGACCACGTTTTGGATTTGCCCTGTCTGTACCTCTGCCTTTGATCCAACATTAAAGCACCTGTTCCATCTGACGTCTGTTCTCCCTGCTTTTGGGTCCCACCTACACCCGGCTGTGACACCAGGTTGGTAGACCAACAGACCACATAAGGACAGACCACATAATGAGATCACAACAACAGATCACATGAGGTCCAGGTTGGTAGAACACACCAGGAGACCACA
Organism: Muraenolepis orangiensis; assembly: GCA_027704905.1. NCBI lineage: Eukaryota > Metazoa > Chordata > Actinopteri > Gadiformes > Muraenolepididae > Muraenolepis > Muraenolepis orangiensis. The sequence continues at coordinate 4,752,575 of CM051005.1, read as the reverse complement.
TCATGAGGTCCAGGTTTGTAAACCAACAGACCACATCATGTGTATGGTGAGGTCTGTTGGTCTACAAATACACAAATATTTGTTAAAAAATAACTGTACAATTGTTCAAGTGTTTGATTTTAGGGTAGAAATGTAATTTGTTCAGTCAGTATTTCATAGTGTGTGTACCTTGAAAGGGTTCTAAAACTAGTAAATGAAGTAAACACTACATGCAACAAAGGGTCATCACTGTGAGGCTTTCAGTGGCGGACATACGAGACAAATGAATTAAAAACAGACCCTTTGCCTTTATCTGACAATGTGGGGTGATATTTTTAGAAGTGAACCAAAACATAAACGGGATCTGACATGAGTGTTGTTACAGATATGGATTCACCAAAGAAGTGATGCAGAAGTACAAGGTACAGTCAGTCAGTCTGAACAATTAATACAATTACTACTTTCTTCCTTTTCATGGTACTCTATATCTAAAACCTATGTTTTCATTTGGTCTTATTCTGACATGTTGGTATTTGATAAGTCACTTTTTCTGTTTTCCCTGGCCCCAATTGTTCCTTTTTTTGTTCCTGCTTTTGCATTGCTTTGGTAAATGCTTAGTTACCGTGCCAACAACAACAGCCATTTAGAATGAATAAAGGTAGCTGCTATCGGCTAGAGGTGATGGATGAAGAACAACGACCCTGAACTCTCCACTGTGGTCGTGTGTGTAGACTCACGGCCGGGAGCTCCTCCAGCTGTTCCAGGACGTGTTCAGCCTCCTGCCCGTCGCCACGGTCATCGACAGCAAGGTGTTGGTGGTTCACGGGGGGATATCGGACCAGACGGACCTGGACTTCCTCAACTCCATAGAGAGACACAAGGTACATGGGACCGGGGGGTAACGTAACGTGCAAACGTATGCACACTGTACTTATTTATAAAGGTCATGAAACAGTCCAGAGAACCGTTCTAGATTTGAGAAGTAGATGTTCTCTAGTAGTTGATCTAGATTACAGCCTGAAACACCTGCACATGTACCTGTGCTTAAGTAGCATGTTACTTGTTAAGTTACAACAATGCAATTTAATTTAATCCTATTATTTTATATTAAAGATGTGTCTGTTGTGTTTGTTAATTGAAATGGGGTGCTAGACAAAAAGCTAAGTAATCCTCCTCTGTTTCTCCTCTCTCCTCTTCTCTTTGTGTCTCCTCTCTCTTCTTCTCTCTGTCTCCTCTCTCCTCTTCTCTCCATGCGTCCTCTCTCCTTCTCCTTTCTGTGTCTTCTCTCTCCTCTCCTCTCCGTGTTTCCTCTCTCCTCTCTGTGTCTCCTCCTCTCTCCCCTCTGTGTCTCCTCTTTGTGTCTCCTCTCCATTCTTCATGTCTCCTCTCCTCTCTCTCCTCCAGGTGAAGTCAGCTCTGCGGCTGCCCAGACACAGTGTGCAGCAGCTAGACGTGAGCCGACCCTACAAGCAGACGACCAGCAGCCTGAGGTCAGCAGACAGCCACTGCCACCGGTGGCTCCGGCCGGTGCTCCTTGTTGCCAGGAGGGAAAATAGTCTCCGCCCATTAAATCTGCTTGAAGGAATAAAAGGAAATCGCTAAACTGAACTATGTGAGACTGCAGTAGATTCCTGGAACATCATGTTGTGATGGTTAATGCACACCTTGATACCCCTTAATACCACCTTGATAACTCTTAATAACACATTGATACCTCATTATAACGTCTTGATACCCCTTAATACCACCTTGATAACTCTTAATAATGTCTTTAATAATAAAACCTTGATACTACTTTATACATTAATTTACACCTTGATAACCCTTAATAATGCCTTGATACCCCTTAACACATTGATACCTCTTTATAACGCCTTGATAACCCTTAATTACTCCTTGATAACTCTTAATATGCCTTGATAACCCTTTACATCTTGATACCCCTTAATAACACCTTGATACCCATTGTTAACACCTTGATAACCCTTAATAATGCATTGATACCCCTTAACGCCTTCATAACCTTAATGACACCTTCATAACCCTTAATAACGCCTTCATAACCTTAATAACATTAGAAGTCAAATATGTATTTCGGTTATCACTTTTAGATAGGTCTATATATATTATACTATATAGTATTTATTCATCAGTAACGTGGCGTTTGTCGTTATTATGGTTGTGATGGTAATGGCACGTTCCCAGGAAGCGGCGGCGCCGGCGTGGCGGCCTCAGTCGCCAGGATAGTGGCTCTTCCTCCTCCTCCTCCTCTTCCTCCGTGTGCTCCCCGAGGACCCCCTCCTGCCTCTCTCCGCGGCCCTGCTCCTCGTCCCCCGGTGACCTACTCCAGGTCCCCTTCCTGGACTCCCTCTCCTCCCTGCCTCCCCCCTCTCCTCTCCGAGTGGAGCAGGAGTGGAAACAGGCCAGTGGAAGTTCTCTCACACATATATATATATATATATATATATATATATATATATATATATATATGTATATATATATATATATCTATATATATATCTATATATATATATATATGTATATATGTATATATATGTATATATGTATATATATATATATATGTATATATATGTATATATGTATGTATGTCTATATATATATGTATATCTCTATAATTGTATATTTACCTCCATCAAAGATGGACTGGAGGTTCTATTTTCGCCTGTTTGTTTGTCTTTGTTGTTGTCTGTTATCAAGATACCTCAAAATTGTATGTACGGAATTGGACTCAACTTGGTGGTTCGATTACTTACAAGGAACAGTTGATTAGATTTTGGTGCAGATCCCGATCCAAATTCAGATCTAGGGGACTTTTTGGTGTGGCAGAGGTATGCACCCTTCTGAGGGCCCTCTAGTTATATGTGTGTATAGTTTTATTTGTGTGTGTATACTTTTATATTTATATATGTATGTAGTTCATATTTGTATGTGTGTATAGCTTCATATTCATATCCATTCATATTATGGAAAAGTAACTGTCCTGGGATAAATACAGGGTTAACATAGTTAAAGTTTAAAGTTGTAGCATAGCTTGTGTGTAATTCTTCATGAATAATGATGGTGTTATTTTTCGGATCAAATGTCAAATTTTGATGGAATTTCAAAGTCATCTAAATGTACCGCAGATCAACCAAGGGACTACTCCTCTCCTTGTCTCCTCGCCCCCTTCTCCAGATAGTGGATGTGCTGTGGAGCGACCCCAAGCCCCAGGAGGGCTGCAGCCCCAACACCTTCCGGGGTGGAGGGTGTTACTACGGGCCGGACGTCACCCGCAGGTTACTGCTGCACCACGGCTACCAGCTGCTCATCCGCTCCCACGAGTGCAAGCAAGAGGGCTACGAGATCTGCCACGGAGGACACGTAAACGGCACCTCCTCTCTCCTCTCCACGTCTGTTCTCCTCTCCACGTCTCCTCTCTCCTCTCCGTGTCTCCTCTCTCTCTCCTCTCTGCGTCTCCTCTGTGTCTCTCCTCTCTGCATCTCCTCTCTCCTCTCCGTGTCTCCTCTCTGTGTCTCCTCTCTCTTCTCCGTGTCTCCTCTCTCCTCTTCATGTCTCCTCTCTCTTCTCTGTCTCCTCTCTCTTCTCTGTTTCTCCTCTCTGTGTCTCTTTTCTCCTCTGTCTCCTCTCTCCTCTGTCTCCTCTCTTCTCTCCTTTCTGTGTCTCCTCTCTGTCTTCCCTCGCTTATCCATGTCTCCTGTCTCCTCTCCATGTCTCCTCTCTGTGTCTCCTCTCCGTCTCCTCTCTCTTCTCCATGTCTCCTCTCTCTTCTCTGTCTCCTCTCTCCTCTGTCTCCTCTCTCCTCTGTGTCTCCTCTCTTCTCTCCTCTCCTTTCTGTCTCCTCTCTGTCTTCCCTCGCTTATCCATGTATCCTGTCTCCTCTCCATGTCTCCTCTCTCATCTCTGTGTTTCTCTTATCTGCCACGGAGGACACGTAAACCACACCTGACTTTGTAGTAGTATTATGAGTATGATTGTCGTTTTGAAGCAGAAGAAGTGTAAAATAGAAGTGGTGTGTACTCCAACAACTCACTGCTGAGTCTGCTTAGTGTCCAGACAGACTGTGTGTGTGTGTGTGTGTGTGTGTGTGTGTGCAGGTGATCACCATCTTCTCTGCCTCCAACTACTACGAGGAGGGCAGTAACCGGGGGGCATACGTGAAGCTGGGCCCGGACCTGGTGCCCCGCTTTTACCAGTACCAGGTCAGCAGAACCACCCGCAAGCTCACCCTAACCCAGAGGTGAGTCGCCTTGGATGGCTTGTCTGGTCAGCGGTGGTTGAAGTGGTGCAAATGATGATGATGATAATGATGGAGTTGGTTGGCGTCATCTTTAGTGTGTGTGTGTGTGTTCAGAGTGAGAGTAGCAGAAGGCTCAGCTCTCAGAGCTCTCCAGGAGAAGTTGTTCTCTCACCGCTCTGAACTCCTCACAGGCTTCCTGCAGCATGACCACAACAACACAGGTCTGTCTGTCTACACACACCACATCAATCCAGGTCTGTCTCTCAGCCTGTCTGTCTGTCAACACACCACATCAATCCAGGTTTGTCTGTCTAGACCAGTGGTTCTCAAATGGGGGTACGCGGACCCCTAGGGGTACGTTGGAGTACTGCAGGGGGTACGTGAGATTTT